>PVJH01045588.1:0-12220 GCA_004026705.1 Nesogale talazaci
AAATAATGTGACTGAATGACTCCTTTGGGGTAAAAATCCCAAATGCAAACAGACACAAAAAAGTATTTAGGGCTGAGCCCCAGTGGCGTAGTGGTTGTGCGCGGGACTGCGGCCCACTGGGATGGAGGTTCGATTCCAGCTCCGTGGAGCAAAAGCTGGGCCTCCTACTCCCACCACCTGAGGGCAGTGATGCCCGCCCCCCCCCCCAAAAAAGAGTATTTAAGCACATGCCTCTGTATTTAAGTACATAATTGATCTGATCAATGCTTGTAGGGATCAAGTGAGTATCTTGAAGGTTGAAACCAGAAGGGAGACCACAGTATCCACTGGAGAGCAGGCAGACATGCTTGTCTAATGGAGGTTGCTACTCCTCAGAAAGAAGAAAATAGCTAGTGTGCAAGTTAGTCATGGCTTACAAGCTAGCATGAGAAACACATAGTTTAAAGCAAGAAATCACCAAATAATTGAAGGATAATACATACATAGGACAAAGTAAGCAAGGGTCAACAGCATTGTATAAATGGAAAAGAGTGGGCAACAAGAAGAATCAGGAAGAATGTGTTAGACTGCGTTCTCTGGAGAAGTAAAATCAGTGACACTTTTATGTGTTTGTATATAGAAAGAGGCTAAGCTCAAGAAATGGTTTACACAGTTGTAAAAATGGGTAAGCCCAGTCTGGTCAAGTCAGGCATCTCCTGACTCATGGAGACTGATGAACAAGAAGCAATATGATGGAGTGGGAGAGTGGAAGCACAGGCTGGCAGATGCAGTGGTAAATCAATCAGAAGTTTGCTGAAAGAATCCAATGTTAGTAATTCACTGGTGGTTCCTAAGATTGGCAGATGACATAGGAGGAGATCAAGGAACCCCATGCAAGAATGAGGTCCAGCAGAATATGGAGGGCCAGAGTTCAACTCTGTTCTCTCTCTCTCTCTCTCTCTCTCTCTCTCTCTCTCACACACACACACACACACACACACACACACACACACAAAGCCACAATCCCCAAGGAGGTGGCATCAGGTTGTCACCCTGTTGATAGGTTGGGCTCCTCCCTGTAGTCCAGGTAGACTAGAGGAACAAATTTCATAGACATGCATATAAATATAAAGAAAAGGTTTATATACAAGAGGAACAGAACATTGAGCCCAGTCCAGTTCAAAGTCATAAGTCCAATATTAACCCATATGCCCGAAATCAGTCTATAAAGTCTCCTTCTGACTCACCAAGTCACACGTCAGTGGGTGCAGAATCCCGGCCCTGGCAGGGGTCTCCACATGACTCCTCGCTTCCAGGGCTCAGGGTCCATCAACAGCCAAAGCAACTCATCGCTGGCAGGGGGGTCTCCATGTGATGGCCCCAGCTTCCAAGGTCTGGCTCCATCAAGGCAAAGCCTGTTTGCTCCACTGGCTCCTCCAGCTTCTCGGAAGCTGCCATCTTATCTTGTCCGTGATTCATTGTCTCTCAGACGAACTCCCAACAGCTTGGGAAGATAACTTCTCATCTTCATGAGGGAAATATCGCGAGATTTCCCAGACATCAGGAGAAAGCCATGCCCACATAGAGGCCTCATTGGCTACTTAATGGTTATCTCCAGATTAACAGGTTAGACTCCACCCCTACACTTCAATCATAAAATTAACATAAGCACATGACTGCCAAACTCCCCTTCATAGACCCAGGATTATCTAATTAATGTAACCCTTAATCATAACAAATACCCTAACAGGATGCAGAAATGGCATCCCCAATAAGAAAGTTTCAAAAGACAGACCGAGAAGTAAAGGTTGATAGGTCTATGAATGAGTTCCCTAAAAAGTAAACAAGCAAACAAAAACCCCATTGCCACTGAGTCAATATGGCTTTGAGGGATAGTGACCCTATAGACAAAGCAGAACTTCCCTGGAGGGTTGCCAAGGTTCTACATCTTCACAGAAAACCTCCCGTGGAGTGAGTGGTAGGTTTAAGCTGCCAGCTCTGCAGTCTGCAGCAAAGAGCTAAACCACTGAACCACCATAACAAAGTGCCATCAGCCAGCTCACGGAAAGCTTCGGAAATTTTATGACCCAACTACAGAATTACATGAAATATCAAATTCTCTAAGTCCCCATAGAACTATTTATATATATATATTTAAAACCAGGAATTTATTGTCTCAAGGTTGTGTAGATTAGAAGTTCAAAATCAATGTGTCAGTCAGACATGTTCTTTCTCTAGGAGCTGAGCCATATATGCCTGTCCCTATGTTCTTTGGTGTTCCTTAGCTTGTAGAGGCATCACTCCAATCTCTGTCTCCATCTTCATTTGGCCATTTTTACTCTGTCTGTGGCCATGTCTTTATCAATAATAATAATAAAAAAAGGAAAACATCTCTTGTGATAGATTTACTGGGCCAACATGGCAAATGAACATATGACATTGGTTGAAGGGCAAAGAGATAAATGACTCGGCGAGTCTCACCTCTTTTGTCTCTTGCTCTTCAACCATCCAATCAGTACGTGACTACTTTGCTTGTTCTGTGCCTCTGTTTGCAAGCTACACTACCTGTGGGACACCTAACCCATGGACTGTGTTGCTTTCATTTCAGGTTCCTTCAAGACCTGCTTTGCCACACTACTGGAATATACATTTCTCGAGCTGGAGACTGTCAGACCCTGTCATCCGGCTGACTGTTGGTGACTTGCCTTCCTGTTTGCTGCCTGTGACTAGATAGCCTGAATTTCTCTATATAGGACTACTCGGCAGCCCTCAAAACTTGAAGGACTGCCAGTGTATTAGCTGTCTCACAGAAGTGAGTTGCACTGAGTCATTTGTACTGCTTTGTAGATTAATTAATTATTTATTATGTTATCTATCTATATATAAATAAATAGATAATTATTAGTGCCCTGGTTTTATTTCTCTAGAGAACCCTGTCTAACATAGGTCTTAAAACTCTATCCCTTCTAATGCATGCACTTTAAGAGTACCTATTCTAGCTGTCTGAGTTGAGGTATCATTAAACTAGGTGATGAGAGGCCTCCCTTAGCCAGAAAAGACCTCTTGGATATCAAAAAGTATGCTATGAGAGAAACTAGATCAATTCGTTCCAGACAGGGCACAGAGTAAAAGCAAAACCATGGAAAAAGGTAAGAATTCCATCTGTTCAAAGATCAAGAAGATAGGTTTGTCAAGAAACTTGTAAGGAAGGGGGTGAGCTGGAGGAAGTGAGGCTGGAGTGGCAGGGGGTCCTTGATCACACAAGCCCTGCTAGATTAGAGAATAAGATTTGGGTTTTGTCCTAACCACAATGGGAAGCTATGAAAAGTTTTGAGATAGTAAGCGTGCAGGAGCTAAAGTCAATAGAAACAAATACTGCTGTGTATATAATCTGGAAATAATGGTTATCTATGAGTGGGTGTATAAATAGACCCACCTGCTGAATAAATGTGGAGGGAAAGTAGGAGTACACTCACAAACATTTATAGGTTCAACAGGGCATATTTGTGCATATATGCTTATCCTCTGTGAAAATATATCCAGCACTTGTGGCATAGTGAGTGACATGTTGGACTTCTAATAGCCAGGTCCAACTTTATGGGAATAGGTAGCCTCATCTTTCTTCATGGAGTGGCTGTGGGTTTGCACTACTCACCTGTGGTTAGCAGTCCACACTTACCTGACAGCACCACCAGGATCGCATTATGGGTCAAAGAGTGATAATAATGAGTGTACATAGCGAATGAGGCTTTTGATATAAAACATAAAGCAGTGTGCCAGGCATATGGGAAGAAATCAATAAAATCTTAGCTATCATTGTGAAAAGAAAATTCTCCAAAATCACTCAATGATGCAATAGGGAAAAGATCACCAACCAAGGCTGCTCATTGTACCCAAATGACTGTCTGTAAGCAATTATTTATTAGTGTGTCATGAGTTATTCATGTAGGTTTAAAGATCTTTGTACATACTGTCTACCTACCTCAATCAAAAATTCTTTTTGATTCTCCCTTCCTGCATCATCTTCATCTATTACGTTCCTTTGGATCACAGCACATGTCCTTAATTTAAACAAATCTTCTCTTGATGTCTTCAAGACTCAACCAGACCTCTGCTTCTAACACCATGAGCTTTCTTAATTCTTCCCATATTTTGTAACTGCATATTTGTTTGCAATTACTTGTGGTTATCTCATTAACTCACATCTTCTCTCAACAGACTGACTATACCCACCATGAGTTAAAAGTCACATCTCTTTTGCTCACCACCGTATGGTTTGCACTCAGCCACAACCCTGAAGATTGCAGTTGGAGTTCACGCCACAGTGCTGGGAATGAAAGGCCTGACAATCTGCCTCCATAAAAATTACAAAGCCCTATGTTGTATCCAATTTTAAAAATAGGCATATAAAAAGTTCTATATAATGATACATATAGAAAACCAAAACTAATAACTGAAAGGTGTTCACTATGATTACATCAAGGTGATACGATTGAAGTGCTTAGTATGTACTCTAAATAGATTTATAGCTTATAGTAAGTAGGAATTCTCTAGAAGGAAAATATTTTTTACAAAGTCTCTTGTAATTAGGTTAATACATGAAAGTCATTAGAAATTTTTTTTTTAATTTAAGCTAAGCTAATTCTACCTTCAACATGAAGGATAGCTGTAAGTAAATCACATTGGTATGACAGTCTTTAATTAGGTGGAAATAGTAGTACTCAAAAAACTTTTTTAGGTCTGATTTTAACACTTTTGATTCATAAATTCCACACTAAATACTAGAGCTGTCAAGCCTCTCAAATCAATCACTGTGTACTCAGGCTAATTACTTTTTGACATTTTGAAAGGTTATTTCACCAATTTAGAGGCTGGAGATGATTAAGATGATAAAAAAACTAAGTTCTTACAAACTCTTCAGGCCAAAATGTTCTAGGTTTTTCCCCCCTTACAGGCTTCTTTATGATGTTATACTTTAAATGAACACATTTTATTCACAGAGCATCATACCCCCCCACCACCAAAAAAATGTTGATTACCCTAGACATTTTTGAAAATTTTAATACTCTAAAGTTTGACTTCAAATTAGAAGCCTTGGAAAGCAAAGCAGAAGAAGATGAGACCAGGTTGGAAGTAAACATCCCTTGAGGAAGAAGCAGCTCATGGACCACATGCCTGCCTTATGTGTTGAGAACCTGTTCTTGTTTGTGTTTGCTTTTAAAATTGAGGCAGAAACCACAGATTTCAGTGTCAAACTAAGTCCTGCCTAAGCTAGCAGTAAGTGGTCTAAATTTATGCTGAACCAAATAAGGAAATTACAGTTAGATATACATTATCTGACTTCACTTATTTTACAAAGACAAAAATATGCAGAGGGATACAGATCAAAGTTTCTTAGTGGTTACCAGGGGTCAGAGGAAGAGGGGAGGGAGAGTTAATGTGGCCTGAGTCTCTGTTTACAAGGATGGGAAATTGTATTGACTATGAGGAGGGTTGTACAGCTGGTTTCTGGGACTCTACATCTCTACAGAAGTAGACAGACGTAACTTTCACCCTTGAAGAGACTGGTAAGCTTCAACATCCGACTCTGTGGTTACTAGTTCAATGCGTAACCTACTTTGCCAATAGAGTGCCTTAGAAAGCAGTCCATTGTATGCCTGTATGAAGCTGACTTGTCAAAAGCTGTGTGACACATATATTTACAATAGCAACAACAACAACAAAAGAGCTGCTGAGACAGTTTATGTAACCAAACACCTCATGGTATTTTGTTTTCTTGGTTTGGAGGTCTAGGTCATGGTTTCATGGGACGTCCAGTTAATTGGCTTAAAAACTTGTTGAGTGCATCTAGTCTGCATCTTCGTTTTAAGCTAGCACCTGTGTCTTAGAAGCTTGCAAGTGACCATCCAAAGCACAGAATTGGTCTCGATTTGCCTGGAGCAAGAAAGTTAATAATATTGTAGTTGTGAGGTGTCATTGGGTCAGTTTTACTTCATAGCCACCCTATGTACAACAGAAAGAAAGACCTGTGGCCAGATCCTGGCTCATCCTCAAAATGATTCTTCTGCTTAAGCCCACTTTTGCAGTCACAATGTCAATCCATTTTGTTGAGGGTCTTCCTCAACATCAATTCCTCAGCATCAATTCTTCTTCCATCCTCCTTATCGACCATCTAACTTTTGCATGCATGTGAGGCGATTGAAAACACCATGGCTTGAATTGGGGGCAACTTAATCCTCAAAGTAGCATCTTTGCTTTTCAACACTTTAAAGCAAGTCTTATGCAGCAGATTTACCTAGCTTGATATGTCATTTGGTTTCTTGACTGCTGCTTTCAAGAGCATTGATTGTAAATTAAAGCAAGATGAAATCCTTGACAACTTAAATCTTTTCTTCATTTATCATGATATTACCTATCTATTGGTCCAGTTGGGAAGATGTCAGTTTCCTTCATATTAAGTGATAATCCATCTTGAAAGCTGCAATCCTTGATCTTCATCAGCAAGTCTTCAAATCCTCCTCACTTTCAGCAAACAAGGTGGTGTCATCTGCAAATAAAACCTTGCTACTAGGCTGAGCCCTGGTGGCATAGTGGTTGTGTGTGGGACTGCAGCCCACAGGGTGGATTGTTCAAATCCAGTAGCAGCTCTCCAGGAGCAAGGCTGGACTTCCTACTCCCACCAGAACAGTGATGCCACACACACACACACACACACACACACAAAACTTGCTACTAAGCCTTTCTCCAATCCGATCCTTGTGCCACATTCTTTTTCATATAGTCCAGTTTATCAGATTATTTGTCTAGCATACAGATTGAATATAGTGAGAGGATAAAGGCAGAAGCACACCTTTCTTGATTTTAACCCATACATATAGCCTAGTTCTGTTGGCACAACTGTCTTTTGATCCACGTGCAAGTTCCACATGAGGACAATGAAGTCATCTGGAATGTGCATTCTTCTCGAAGATATTCACAGTTTGTCATGATGCATAGTCAAATGCCTCTACATAGCCAAGGAAACACAAATAAACACCTTTCTGGTATTCTCTGATTTCAGTCCAAATCCACCTGACATCGGCAATGATACCCCTTTTTTCCACATCCTCTTCTCACTCTGGACTGAATTTCTGGCAGCTCCTAGTGGATGGCCTGCTGCAATTGTTGTTGAATTATTTTCAGAAAAATTATACTTTCATACAGTGATATTGTTCCATTGGATCTCTGTTGGGTCACCGTTCTTTAGAAATCGTTACAAACATGGATCTCTCTAAACAGTTGACCAATAAATAGAAGGAAGAAATGGAATGTGTGGTTAATTGCCTTCAGGAACAACTGTTTACCTTGCCATAAGATCAGAAGAACTGAATGGTGACCATCAGCCATAACTAAAAGTATTGATTAAAGATTCTATGGAAGAAACTGACCAAAAAGAGAAAAATACAGAACAGCTTTGAAATTCTCATGGAATTCAGATTTTCAGCCTGCTGCTCACATGCACTATGCTAAGTGAAGAAAACAGATATAAAAGAATCAGATTACTATCATTCAAAACCTTGGAAAGACTAAACTTTAGCATTTAGAGATGCATAGTCATTAGGACACAGCTCAAGAGAGCAGAGAAATTATTACCATAGTTACTCAGAAAAGACAACCTCCAAAAGTGGGAAAAGGGTCATGATCAGAGAAGGCTCTGTGGGAGAGCACTCTGTAGTGTTGATCAAGGTCTATTTCCCCAGCTGGGTAGAGAGATCGATGGAACAGTTGTTAACCTGTCCATACAGGTTTTATGTCTTTGCCTCTGTGTGTTTTTCACTTTTTCTCAATGTGGAAACAGGTGAAAGCAGAAGTGAGCAGGGGAGGAAAAGAATATTCTCATGAGACAGATGCTGTCAGACAAGGTGGTGGGCAGTATTTCCTTTTGCCGGGTGAAGAAGAGTCGAGTTGGGCAATGACTCCAACGCACATTTAGATCAATAGGGTTTTCTTCTGTGGTCTCAGGTAAAACACCTACCCACGCAAATGCCACCAATATTTGAGTCACCTCTTCACACCTGAGTGAATATGTTCACATCCTAGCAATCTTCTTCCCACCTATCTCCAGGGACTGGAGGCAGTAAGAGGTGGTGAGCAGGACAGAAGCTAAGGTCCACGGAGTCAGACATAGGAAGCTCACCTGACCCCACACTACTGAAGGTCAGGAACTCACCATCTCTCATAAGGATTTCGTCTCCAGGCACTTAGTGGAGGAAAGGGCTGATGGCCAGCAGGGTAAAGATTCCAGGGAAGCAACTGGACTATGAAAAGCTTAGTTCAAAGCCCAGGTCTATAGAGAACCGAGGGTGAGCTGGGTTTAAAAGTTAGTCAAGGAATTAGAAGCCCCAATAAACTTTATTCCAGGGCAGTCTTGAATCCCAAAGGAAATTTAAATCCTTAAACAGTAAGCAGGCATAATTCTATTCATACTGACTGGGTCAATGGGGTCCCCAGCTTTGTGACTACTAAGGTTTTAAAGGCTGAAACATCAAACCTCAGTTCGATAGCAATGAGACTATTATCAAGTGCCACCAAAAATGAAATTGAAGTTTTCTATATTCATCTTACCTTTAACAGCATGGGGTGAAAGATGGAAAGCAATGCAATGAAATATTGCATTATGGCATTATGGCTAATGAAATATTAGCCATATGCCACATACTTTGGTAGGAGTTTCATCTATAAAATTTCTTTTAATCCTTATAAATCAGTCAGGCAAGTAGCACACCCTCCAGCTTAAAGTTAGAGGATGTTGGGTCTGGGGAGATTTCGTAATTCTCCCCGGACAGCAGAGCTACCAAAATGGTAACCGCCTTATTGCAACCTGACAGGACAGAGTAGAACTGCCCCTGTGAGTTTCCAAGACTGCAGCTGTTTGCAGGAAGAGAGAGCCCGTCTTTCTCCAGGGGAGGGCCTTGTGGGTTCAAACTGCAGCTAGTGTGTATTGCGGTCCAAAGTGCAACCACTAAGGGGTGCAGAGGTTCACAGACAGAGTGGATTGGGATTGGGTAGGGAGGAAGAAGACATAAGAAAGGCCATTTGGAAGAAGTGAGAGTCTTCTCCGTTCTCACAGCCTCCCCTCTTCTCCTGCCTCTCCATGGAAACAGTGATCAACCCACACTTGCATCCCATAATACAAGAGGAACTCAGTAAATTCATGAAATACTTACACTAAAAGATGATGTAACTTTCCCACCAACTTTTTGAAGGCCCTCCCACATAACTAATTGACCATTTGGGCAGAAGAGAAAAACCCAAATGGACATTCATATTCGGCATCATTAAAATGACCTGTGAAGGTTCTGCATTGAGCTCAGAATTTTTAGATCTATACACAGAAAAGGTGGTAAATTCCATCAAAGAGCTTGTCATTTTATTTTATTTTTTTTATTTTAGGCATCACTGCCCTCTGGTGGTGGGAGTAGGAGGTCCAGCCTTTGCTCCTGTGAGCTGGAATCGAACCTCCTTCCCAGTGGGCTGCAGTCCCGCACACAACCGCTACGCCACAGGGGCTCAGCCCAGCTTGTCATTTTATTACTGGATCCCAGTAGGTATCTTCAGAAGCACTACTTTAAAATGAAGGTTAAGTTAATGATGTCCATCAAGTCATCATTCACTAAAATGAATACTTGCTATTATTCAATATATTGTGTTGATATTACAAGTTCTTTGATCCCCAGGATAGTGAGACTCCTTGAGTAGATATTTAAAGTGAGAACACATACACATAAAAAAGTAAAAATTAAAAAGTGAGAACATTTGCACTCTTGAGCAAGTTACCAATGAGTATATACTTTGATAGATAAATATTTAGATGTTTGGGTGGATGGATGGATTAATGCCTGGGAGAATGGTTGGACCAAAAGATAGATATTGATCATTGCTTATACATTATTGATTACTATTGTCATATACTGATTTATTAACAGAAAAATATAAATTGCAGCAATGTCATAGCAAAATCTTATAAGCAATGTTTTATAAAACTCATTAATATAATTTTCCCAGAATCCTTAAGTTGCCTAACAATTTTTAGAAAATTTTTCTCTGTTCTCCAGTAGTTCATCCCTTATAAATTCCCAGACATTTAATGAGTTTATGCAATATGAAGATGCCTATATTGAAACATTTAGGGAGCAAACCAACTGGAATTGTAAGGTGAGTTGACAAGTCAGAGCTGATGACCCATCTAAGTGTTGATTCATAATGTGAATTGCTGCAAAAACCACTCCTTTTCTTGGTTTTCTAGTCAAGTTTTAGTGTCAATATTAATCCAAGTACTTAATCCATAAATCTGTTTTTCATCCTTATTGCTTCCTTTCTCCTTGGCCCCTTCTATTTTCTCTTAGATTTTCATATTCATTAACCTCCCAGCACCTCCAACCATGGCCTTTATACTCTTCTACTCCAGTCACTGCAAAAGCCAGTAACTAACCCTCTGCCTCTGCCACTAATTCTTCTGATCTTTCTAAAGTAGAAAGATCTCAACATGATCTTTCTAAAGTACAAATGCAGCTGTAACTTGAGTGTCTCACAAGTCCTACAGTCTTATGAATTCATGCTTTTCTTTCATAGCCAAATAAAATAATGAGAACCAAACTACAGGAAACCCATTCTCTTATCTTTGACTTCAGAGGTTCACATGTCCTGAAAGGGAGTCTACTGTGAGGTATCAATTCTCTTACCCAATTCCCCAAGCCCAAAGACTAAGCTGAAGTCTCTCATACTCTCCTGCTCGTGTTAACAAAATTTATAGTTGCTAATAGGAATTCCTGGGTAGTGCAAATAGTTAAGCATTGAACTACTTTCAAAAAGGTTAGCAGTTAAAATGCACCCAGAAATGTCTCAGATAAAATACCAGTAGTCAATTCCTAAAACCATCAGTCATTGCAAACTCTGAAACACATAGAGTTGTCATGAGTCAAAAATCAATGCTGTGGTAATGGTTTTTGTTTTATTTTGTTTTATTTTAAGAGTGGTTAAAGCAGGTTTGGGCGGGGGTGGGGGCGGTGAGGAAAGGGGTTTGGCACAGTTGAATTAATTGGCATGGCTCTTCTACTCATATTCTGTGTTATTCCTAACAAAGGACTAAATGGAAGCATGCAAACAGTGTGTATGGATCTCTAATGAGGAATTAGTTAGTCAGTGTTACCTTTCTACTGAGCATAAAGTGAGCCATCTCAAAAGCAAGAGGGGAAAATCTTACAACTATAGAGAAAGAAGAGCCACAAGTGAAGCATCTGAGATTCCTATACAGAAATGGGGCCGGAGAAGCAATGCAGAGACCATGAGAAGTATCAGACTTCCCAGCTGATTAAATCAGTAGAGTTGAAGGCTTTTTAGCAGAAAATTGGTCTGTGTAGGGTATAATTCAAGGGACCAGAAGTCACAGGCTAAGGACCAGAAAGAGATCAGGGTTGTCTCTGACAACTTGGCTGAGAAGAAGTGCTATAGCCTTAACATTTCTAATCCTGACTTGTAACCTGCTTTTTCCCAGGATAAACTCCATAACTGTGAGCATTGTATTGTCTGTGAATTTGGTATGGCCATTTCAATGGACATCAAATTCATCAGAGAAGCCGTCATGGAGGGAAGGTTGCTGTCAGAATAGGGTAAAGAAGGTTGGGTGGAAGTATGTCTGAACTCTGCTTCATAGAAGTTGGTCTTGGGCTAGTGATTCTTCTCTTGCTTCCTTTTGAAGTCAAAGGAGGTCAGACATGGCCCCCTCAGGGCATTTCCTCCTGATGCATGCTAAGGAGAGATTGGTGTCTCCTAGTTAACAGCTAAATTATGTGCTAGAAAGAGAAGCTGCCTAAATTATCTCTTCCTTTGGCTCATAACAATCCCACCTCAAGGAATTGGCTTACACAGTTGTGGGAGCTGGTAAGTCCAAAGTCTCAAGGTCAGGGAACAGGCTGGAGACTCCTGCAGGCTAGACAAAGTCCATCAGTCAGGCAATGGAAATAGTACAGTAAGAATTCTGTCAAAATGTCTGTTTATAGTCTGAGTTAGACTGGCCCTGTGCCCACCCACACTATGGAAGTTACTATGATTAATTCAAGGACAATTTATTGAGTCACACGTAGCAACTTCATAATAGTAACTATACTAGCATTACCATAACACAGCTAAGAGGACACAAAATTATTCATCACACTATCTTCAAAACTTAGCTGCCTAACCCTTTCTGACTTTTTTTTTTTTT
>PVJH01045589.1:0-12320 GCA_004026705.1 Nesogale talazaci
TGATTTGAGTATAGGCCACCTATGAGTCACAATCCAGGAGTTTGCTTATACAGATGAAACTCTTGGTGATAGGGCAATGCTTTCCATAATATTCACTCACAGTGGCAGAGCCATGCCTATCCAAACAATGCATGTCAGAATGGAGCAAGGTAGGTAAGTATATGGTAGGTTCAGGCCACTACTCACTGGGTCCCTTCATAGCAAGAGATTTGAACCGAAGCCTCACACGCACACACAACCCAACCCCCAAGTTTTATGAAGCTATTTAGGTCAAAATAGAAAGTCCAGAGTCTTTCTTCCAGGAAGATCCCTTGATGAAACCCTGAGGAGGATAAATTTTTCCTGGGACTGTGCTTCTGATAAAAGATGTTTAAAAATACATTCTTCCTGAGAAGACTCTCTCTTAGCCGCGTTGTTGTTGTTGTTGTTGCTGTTAAGTCCCTTGGCATCCCTCCCCACTTATCGCAACACTGTAACAGTGGAAATTAACACCGCCTGCCCCTGTGCCGTCCTCGCAATTGAAGCCCTCGGTGCAGCCATTGTGTCAATCCGTCCTGTTGAAGGTCTTTCTTTTTCACTGCCTTGCTATTTTATCAAGTGTGATGTCCTTCTCCAGGTCTCTCCTTTCAACATGTCCGAAGATTATGAGACAAAGTCTCGCCGCCCTTGCCTCTACAGTGCATTCTGTCTGTACTTCTTCCACTAAAAATTGTTTTTTTCTTTTGACAGTCTGTGATACATTCAATATTCTTCTCCAGCACCACAATTCAAATGCATAAATTCTACTTCAGTCTTCTTTATTCAATGTCCAACTTGTACATGTATATGAGGCAAGGTAAATTACCATGGCTTGGGTCAGGCACACCTTAGTCCTCAAAGTAACATCCTTGCTTTTTAACACTTTAAAAAGGCCTTTTGGGGCTAAGCCCCGGTGGCATAAGTAGTTGAGTGTGGGACTGCGACCCGCGGGCTTGGCGGTTCAAATCCAGTGGTGGCTCTGAGGAGCAGCACTGGGTAGCGCCCACGACCACCAGAGGCAGTGATGCCCAAAAAACAAACAAACAAACAAAAAGGCCTTTACAGCAGCTTTACCCAATGCAATGCATCTTTTGATCGCTTGACTCCTGCTTTCAGGAGTATTGTGGATGCAATCAATACTAAGTTCCTGCCAACTTCAACCTTTTCTCCATTTATCATGATGCTCCCCATTGGTCCAGTTATGAGGGGGTTTGCTTTATATTAAGTTGTCATCCATACTGAAAGCTGTAGTCCTTGACCTTCACCAGCAAATGCTTTATGCCCTTACATGCAGCAAGCAAGGTTGTGTCATCTGCATATTGCAGCATGTTCATAAACCTTCCAATCCTGATGTCACATTCTTCTTCATATAATCCAACTTCTCTTACTTGCTCACCATATAGACTGCTGAGAATATACAACCCTGACAGCCCTGGGCTCCTGAAAATAACATGGAAAGGGAAAGACGAATGAAAACTAACTTCTCTCTGGATATTTACATTTTCTTCTAAAAGTGGTAAGATGTATGATTATTCCTTCCCCACTGAAGTGGAAACAGATTTTAAGGGAGTCACACATGCAAGACATTAAGACAAGAAAGTATGAAAAGACAGTGAACAGGCCAGACATTTAACAAGCAAAGTACACTTCCTTCACAAAGCTGGTCACCTTATAAGTTGAAGTCTAGGACATGACTTTGGGTTTTATTGTGGTCACCAATATTCTATTGGCTTCTGTCATCACCTATTCTGTTTTTCCATTGGCCCTTATTCTTGCCTCCTGATTGGTCCTTATTCCAGAATAATGATTGGTTTGTAATCCATGGCTGGTGCACCTCACTATCATGTGGGGTGGTGGTAGTCAGTAGGCTATGTGGACATGACCTCTGGAATGGATAACGGGGACACTTTGGGATGAGTCATCCAGACTTCTGGTTGATATGATCGGTGGAATGGATCAGGTGGGGTAGTGTAGGGTGAGTCATCTGCACATGACCAGTGGAATGGATCAGGTGAGACAATTCAGGATAGGCCATTCAGAACTCATAGGTCATACAGGCCTTTAGTTGACCTTGACAATTTTGAAATATGTTATGCCCTTTCACCTATAAGACTGGTATCTTCACAGGCTGTCATGAGAATTCTAAGAATGAGGAATTCACACTGTATAGAAGTGAAGATATAAAATTAAAATATTTACTACCCTCCATTTGATAGACTCTAAAGGCCTCTTCTAAAGAGAGTGAGTGGGATTGTAGGACCAATAGAGTAGATGCTCAAGAAGTGCAGTAGAGGGACCCCATTGAAAATCCTCATTGACCTCATAGTTTTCACAGAGAGAACACGACCAATAGCATCAAAGTTCTTAAGAAGATAATTATTGAATTTTAGTATAAAAAGTCTCATATTTCTCTCAGAGTGGCTGGTAGCTTCTTTTATTTATTTTTAAGACTACAGTATCTTTTTGGCCCTTCCTCTCTCTCCTTTTTAATTTTAACTTTTTAAAAAGGCATATTTGTTTTTATTTATCTTTTAAATTTTTCATGTTTTCCATTTGTTTATAGACTAGAATAGATACAAAGAAAAACATATTCTGTCATTACACAGCCCTCTCATCAAACCCCCATATGTGGTTCTGTTTCTATTCTCTTCCTAGCCGCCTTCCCTCCTCACTGTCCTGGCTCTTATCTCTCTCCCTTCCTCACCCCTACCCTTGGCCTCATTATAGTCTTGAAAACCACCCTTTGGTGTGAACACCATGTTTCTTTTTCTTTTATAATAATGGTGTCACAAGATATTTATCTTTATTAGATTGACTAACTTTGCTGAGCATTCTCCAAGTTTGTCCTTGTCTTAAGGGTGCATAGTATCCAATGGTGAATTGAATGAATGTAGCAGAGCTTAACTGCCCTCTTAGCTGGAGAAATTGCTGCAGTACACATACGTGTGCATATGTACTTGCATTTGCTCAAGGAAATGATATAGTGATTTCCATAGTGCTTGTACAATTGTACATCCCATTTTCCGACTATCAAAAGATACAGTGTTTGGGGTCTTAAAGGCTTGAAGTTAAGCAAGCAGCCATCTAACAGAGAAGCAAGAAGCCTACATGGAAGATACACACCAGTCTGAGTAATCATGAGGTTTTGACAGATCAGGTAACAGGCACCAGGAAACCCAAAACAAACAAATAAAAACATTTTATTGAGAATGAGGGTAGGTGGAAACAGAGACCCCAAACCCATCTGTAGACAATAGAAGATCATAAGAAAGGGATGAGTCAACGAGGGCGCAGTATAATAGATGAAATACAAATTTCCTCTGGTTCTTTGAGGCTTCCTATCCCCCTGCCCCCCTCCACTATCATGACCCCAGCCTTTCAGTTCTCGCTAGACCACAACATGTACACTGGTACAGATGAGAGCTCACAACACAGGAATCCAGGTCAGATAAACCCCTCAGAAATAGAATTGGGAGTAGCCATGCCAGGTGGGGCAAGAGATTGGGGTGAGGGAGGGGACTAATGCGGGGGTAGGAGGGGAGGAAGGGGAAATCGATTGCAATGATCAACTAATAACCCACCACCCCTCCTCTCAGAGAGATGAACAACAGAAATGTGGGTGAAGAGAGAGAGTGGTTGGTGTAAGACATGAAAACAATAATAATTTATAAGTTATCAAGGGGTCATAAGAGTGGGGGTGTAGAGAAAAAAGAGGAGTTGATATTAAGGACTCAAATAGAAAGTAAATGTTTAGAAAATGATGATGGTATATGTACAAATATGCTTGAAAAAATTGATGTATTGAATGTTATCAGAGTCATAGGAGCCCGTACTAAAATGATTTAAGGTGAAAGATTTATATGATTTGAAGAGAAACCAGAGTATCAATTATATATATATATATATGCACATATATTTTTTTATATTCCACAAGCAGTATGTGGTAGTTACACAATCTCAATCTCGTGTCAACTTGAGGGTGTTAAGAGTGAAGGGGTGGAGTCTAGCCAGTCAATCAGGTCACAGACTAATGATGTCTCTTTGTGGGTATGGCCTTCTCATGAAGATTCTGGAAATTCCTCTCTCTCTCTGCCTCACCTTCCTGTTGAGGAGGCACACTCAGAGACCTGAAGGATCTAAGTGGAGAGCCATGCCAATGCTGAGATGCTTCCACTACTACTGGATCCACAGAACATTGCACTCCATGGCCTGTGATCTTCCTGCATTTTGCATCATTGCATGTGCTGCATAAGTCTGAAGAAGAATCCATGGGCTAGTATTGGACCTATGGGCACAATCTGGGCTGGGATGTTTTATTGATGCATAATTACTTTTTGTTATAAAGTTTTCTTTTACATATATATGTGTGTCAATAATTTAGTTTCTGTAGTCAATCCAAACTAGCCCAAAATTTCTGGGCATTCTAATTTCTCCACATCCTCTGAAGAATTTATTATTATTAATTTTTTTTCTAAATGTGTCTGTGTGAGATGGTACCTCATTGTTTTAATCTATATTTCTCATAACTAATGGACACAAACATTTCTTCATATGATTGTTGGTCACTTGGATGCCATCTTTCGTACATTACCTATTTATGTCTTGTGCTCATTTTTTATTGAGTTATTTATAATTATCTTATTAATGTGCTGTAGTTTTCTATATAGAATTTTGAAATTAACCCTTTATTTGATATATCATGACTAAATACTTTCTACATTCTCTGGGTTCTTTTGATGAGGTATTTTGATATGCATAAATAACATATTTTTGGAAATTCCAGTCCTTTATTTTGTCTTCCATAGTGTGGATGTTTCTCATTATGTTCAGTAGTGTATCAATGTCTAGTATTGGGGCCTTTAAGCTTGTTTCTATTTGTTCAAGATCTTTATGTTTCTAGAATTTATATTTAGGTCTTTAATTCATCTTAAGTTCCTTTTTGTGTACGGTATGAGAAATGAGTTATGGTTTATTCTCTTGCAGATGGATATCCAATTTTTCCAGTACCATTTATTGAGAAACCTCTTCCCCACTTAATGTGTTTTAGTCTTTTTTTTTTGGGGGGGGGGAGGCATTATTGCCCTCTGATGGGAGTGGGAGTGTGTTTTAGTCTTTAACCAAAGATCAGGTGCCTAGAGTAACTTGATTGTATTTCTGGGTTCTCAATTCTAATCCATTGGTATTCATGTTTATTGTTGTCTCAATACCAAGTTGTTTGATTACCATGGCTATATAATGAGTTTTAAAATTTTAAAGTGAAAGGCCTTCTACTTTGCTTTTTACAGCGTTTTGTTTATTCTGGGTTTCTTTCCTTTTCATATAAAGTTGGTGATTAGTTTTTCCATTCCTTTGAAGAATTGTGCTGGGATTTGGATTAGAATTACATGGAATTTATAAAGTGTTTTTGTTTATATTGACATTTTCACTATTCTTGGTCTTCCATTTGTATAAGACTCTTGGTTTCTTGTAGACATGTCTTAAATTTTCTTTGTATAAATCTTTTGTTTCTCTGGTAAGATATACCGCTAGGTATTTTATCTTTTAGGTAGTTATTGTAAATGGTATTGTTCTTTAAATTACCTTTTCAGTGTCATCTTTAATATACAAGGAGCCAATGGATTTATAAATATTGATCTCACAGCCTACCACATTGCTAATTTTTTTCAATTATTTTGAGTACTTTTAAAACTGCGGGCTAGTAGTTTCAAAATACAGACCTGTAGTTAATAACCTATCAAGTAACCCTTTATACCACTAGGATTCCTTGGAAAATCCCACAGAATCTATTAAAAAACCTATAAGAGGGCAATTCACTAAAGTCTTTTTTTTTTTTGCATCACTGCCTAAAGTCTTTTTTTTTCTCCCATTGCTGCCCTGGTGGGAGTAGGAAGCCCAGCCTTGCTTCTGGTGAGCTGCTGCTGGATTTGAACCGTCAAACCTTCGGGTCGCAGTCCCGCACACAACCACTGCACCACCAGGGCTCAGCTTACTAAAGTTTTAGGATACGTGGCCTTGGCGGTTCAAATCCCGCGGCGGCTCTCAGGAGCAGCACTGGGTAGTGCCCATGACCACCAGAGACCGTGATGCCCACCCCCCCCCCCCAAAAAAAAGTTTTAGGTTACAAAATCAACCCACAAAAGTCAGTTGGATTTCCATATACCAGTAATGAGAAATCCAAAAAGGGGATTGAATTTACTCAGAGATATGAAAGACATAAACAATGAAAATTATCATATATTTTAAATGAAAAACATTAAAGACAAGTAGAAGGGAAAATGCTCCACATTCATTAATTTCTTATGTTTTAGCTGCAATTTGTGGTAATTGGTATTTGTGAAACTATGAAAATAACTTTTTTGAGGATAAAATCACAATTAGAGGAAAGGAAAGAGAAAAATGTAACTTCTACTCAGTTACTAATTATGTTGTAATTCAATGTAAAACTATTTTGTAAAATAATTTAGTTGTTGATATTTATATAACCTAAGAAATATTAAATCTGGAAAATTTTATAGGTATATAAATTTACCATGAAAATTGATGGTAAAATTTACTAAGAATTCTGTCCAAGTTTGGTATGGAAGGGTCCATAGAGGTTGAGTGGGTTGCAGGTGGCATCATGAGTTATTGCACTGGGTGACGGTCTAGAAGTATGATTATGATCATAATTTACCCATTTTATAGAGCTGACAGTTAATCGATTTGCTTTATGCTCCCACTACCTCAACCTAAGACAATCAGGTTACTCATCAGGATACCATTGACCTTGGCCATGGAACAATGTCCTTATGTTTTATAACAAATGCACTGAGTTTAAATTCCAGGGCCCAAGACAAATTCATTCATTAGATTTCCCACAGCTCTTTGGAGATGAGAGGGTAATGGTTTTATAATTATAAAGCCTCATTAGAAATGAGTATTTCCTACAGATTGAGATTAAGGAGGACACTCTGACTCACCAGGACTTTGTATCCATATTCCACCCAGCCTAAGAATGTGATCCAGAGAGAATATAGAACACAGGCTTGCCTGATGACATCATTCATCTCTTTGATATGTGAGATCAGACACTGGGGGTGTGTAACAGAGCAGCAAGAGGAGCAGAGGAAGGAAGTCCTCAGGGTGTACCAAAAATAGACCATGGGGCCAGGGCGAGATGCCCCATCAGACTTGACTGGAAAACACTCACAAAGGACAATGAACAGATCTTGAACTATTTACAGGGTTTGTTGTTGTTTTCATTCTGTTGTTGTTGTTGTTGTTGTTGCTGTTCTGTTGTTTTTTGTTGTAGCTATTGTTTTATTGTCTACTGTCTTATGTTGGTGTATATTATTATCACTGTGTGTCTATCTGGAAGGGATAGGCAGGATAAAGAAGCCAGAAAAGAGAATGATGGGTTAACTGTTACGGGGGGATATGGGAGAGGAGGAGATGGGGGAAGGGATGTGAACAAACCGAGAGATAAGCGAACATCAACTGACTGAAAATCAAAGGCAAGGAGGATATAGGAGAACTGGCAGGGCTGGATCAAGGACAGCGTAGCTGAGAGAAATTCCTGAAACCCAAATGAAGACTGAATATCATAATAGGACAAGAGGAAAGGAAAAAGAAATAGAAGAAAGAACTAGAAGGCAAAGAGCATTTATAGAGATCTAAACAAAGATAACAAAGATATATACATGTGTAAATATATTTATATATGATGATGGGAAAGGAGATTTATGTACATATATTTATAGGTTTAGTATTAAGGAAACACATGGACAGTGGGTCCCTACTCAAGTATTCCCCCAATACAAGTATTCCCCCAATACAAGAACACTTTGTTCTAATAATTCGGCAGTCAGATTCTCACCTTCCCAACACTGAAGACAAAGTGAGTACATAAGTAAAAGTGGTGAAGAAAGCAATGATGACTGGCTATCAAAAGATATCGCATCTGGGCCCTTAAGATAAACAAGCAGCCATCTAGCAGAGAAGCAACAAAGCCTACATGGAAGAAGTGTAGCAGCCTTGGTGATAAAGAGGTGTTGAGGGGATCAAGTATCAGGAATCAAAGAAAAGAAAATCATATCATTGTGAATGAAGGGGGAGTGTGAGTGGGGAACCCAAAGTCCATCCATAAGCAACTGGATATTCCCTTACAGAAGACTCTTGGGGAAAGGACGAGTCAGTCAGGGTGCAGTGTAGCAACGATGAAACATACAATGCTCCTCTGGTTCTTAAATGCTTCCCCCACCCCCTCCACTATCATGATCATAATTCTACCTTACAAATTCAGCTGGACCAGAGGATGTGCATTAGCAGAGATAGGAACTGGAAACACAGGGAATCCGAGACAGAAGAACCCCTCAGGATCAATGGTGAGAGTAGCAATAATGGGAGGGTGGAGGAAAGGTGGTGTAGAAAGGAGAACAGATTACAAGAATCTACATATGACCTCCTCCCTGGGGAATGGACAGCAGAGAAGTGGGAAAGGGAGACTTTGGATCAGAGTAAGATATGACACAATAATAATAATTTATAAATTATCAAGGGTTCATGGGGAAGTGGGGACCGGGGAGGGAGGAGAAAAATGAAAAGCAGATACCACGAGCTCAAGCAAGTGTTTTGAGAATGATGAGGGAAACGAATGTACAAAAGTGTTTGACACAATGGATGGATGTGTGGAGGTGATAAGCCCCCAATGAGCCCCCAATAAAATGATTTAAAGAGATAGAAAAGATGTGTGACGGTGTTGTATTCTTTCACTGTTGTGTTAAGCAGGATTCTCTAGAGAACAAAACCAGGATATATCTATATACGTATATAAAGTTTATATAGCAAAAGAAATATAACAGCAAATTAGTAGTCTACACAGCAGTACAAAGAGCTCAGTCCAACTCACTTCTATGGCACAGTCAATATACTAGAGGTCCTTTCATCTCACCTGGCCAAGGAAGCAAACAGTAGAAAGATGAAGTGGTGAGGTGTAGCAGATGCCAGCAGCACAGCTGCAGCATCTGGAGTGGTGGGAAGGTGAATGAAAAAAGCCCACAGGCAGCAAACACAGCAAGTTGGGGTGGTGCCACAGAGTAGAACAATGTGGCACAGTGATGAGGTCCACAGTTCCTGGGTTGGCTCAGCCCACGGGTAGCACAACACACATGGTGAGGCAGGGCAGCTAGCTCAGGCAGCATGCTGTTCTGACAAATCAGGATTACCAAAGAGAAAGAGAGAGGGGATGGCCTCCAGAGATCGATTAGTTTTGGACACAACCCCAAAAGAAGTCATCAAGCTACCACCTGATTGCTAAGCTAAACTCCACCCAGATCTTCTTACATGTGCCATGTTGTCGTAAAAACCTTACGATCACAGGTATATGATTAACTTAATCTGGAGGCTGAACTAATGATCTGAGAAGCTGATCTAAAGGAAGAGAACTTGGCATCAGGATTGGAGACTCACTAACAATCTGTGATATGAAGACCACATAGCTTTGCTTACTGAAAGTGAAGAGGACCTGAAATACTTTCTGATGAAGATCAAAGATTACAGTCATTAGGATGGATTGCATCTGTACATGAAGAAAGTGGTAAATTTCACAACTCAGCTCATAATCAACATTATGATAACTGCTGAGAAATTGAAATTGTCAAGGATTTCATTCTCCTTGGATCGTCAATCAATACCCATGGAAGCATCAGTCAAGAAATCAAATGACAGTAACATATACCAGAGGGACTCCGAGACATCAGCGCAGGAGAGTTACTCAGAGGAAAATTCCACACTGCCAGCTTGCAAGAGGAGCATCATAAAGATATATAGGCACAGATTCACTAGGTTTTAGGGAGTTGGGGCTTTTGGCTTACCAAAGTGGAGGACAGCTGGGGTCTAAACTTAGCCCAACCACTGTCTCTGTCAGAGCTAGGATCATTTGGAGTCAGTGCAGGAGCTTTGTCTCAACACAGTCACAACTTGTTGCCACCTGGGGGCAGTGATTAAACCCCTCCAACCCCACAGGCAAGGATCAGGGCTCAACTATATTGTTATTTTTGTTTCCCTCTCTTTTCTCTGTTCCCCCGCAGTCTCAGTGGGCTTAGATTTTTCTCTTGTTCTCTTCTCTTTTCTTTCACACACCACTGCCAACCTCCAGACCACTCCCCTTAGCCTAGGGCATTTATACTGCCCTCCACCCAACCGGGAGACCTCCACCCTCCGCTCTGTAACCTGAGGCTGGGGAAAGTCCATCCACCTTCCACCACGAAATATCCTGCCCAACTTCTTCTGGGGGAAATCCTGCCCACCTTTGTCCTAAGGAAATTCTACTCTTTCTCCTTCTTCAGTGCTTAACATGTGGGAAACTTTTGCCATCTTCTTCAAGGAAAATCCTGCTTGCATGGTTTGGGGAGCTCCTACTTGTCCTCTCTGGTCCCACCTGACTGGGGGAACTTCCTCCCACTGGCCATAATGCCTCATATGACCTAAAGCAGCTCGACAATATTCACCAGGGCTCCATACTGCTGTGGAAATCTCTGTCCAATCTTCACAGCAATCTATCTGACCATTACAATTCTGCCTACCATTTACTGTGCTCTACACCAAAGGAGGCAACATACCAACCTTCTGTGAAACTCTCATTGTAGCAGGCATACCTGCAAGTCCTCTGCAGCACCCCAAGCTGCTGGACCACAGGACCACACCTGGCTCCTCTAAAATAATGCAACGCACACAGCAATCAGCCCCAACAACCTCAACGAAGAAACAGGAAAAGCAAAAGGCAATGGCAGAAGATATCCTGAACCTAACAACGTCCACAGAAGAAGTAGATATTAATCTGCCACAGAAAGAAATTTTCAGAATGCTGCTTGTCATTGTACAGGATATGAGGGAAACAATACCGAAAAAGGATGAAATGATAGAAGAGATAAAGACCATACACCAAAGGGAAATACAGAGCTTAGGGATGAGATAACAAAAACCAACAGCAGACTCACGGACTTCGCAAATTGACAGGAGGAGGCAGAGAATTGCATTAGTGACCACAAAGACAGCCAAGCAAACTTTAATAAATGTTAATAAAAATCGAATAAGATCATTAAAGCAGCTGAAGAAAATCTAAGAGCTATGTCTGATGCTATGAAAAGGAACAACATCAGAATGATTGGATTACCAGAGGAAGACACAACAAAGAAGTCGTTCTGCAATGATAGTCAGAGAATTCTTGGAAGAAAACTTTCCCGGCTTAATGAATGAAAACCAGGCAACCATTCAGGAGGCTGAAAGAACACCAGTTAGACTGAATTCCAAGAAGAAGTCACCAAGGCACATAATAGTTAAACTATCCAACTTTGAGGCAAAGGAGAAAATCATAAGAGCAGCCAGGGAATCACATATAAAGGTTCACAAGCAATCACATATAAAGGTTCCCAAATAAGAATATGCTCAGACTTCTCAGTGGACACTATGAAGAAGAGGAGAGAGTGGAGTAACATATTCTCAAAATTGGAGAGAAATAACATAAACCTAAAAATACTCTATCCAGTCAAATTATCTATTAAGATAGATGAAAAACGAAGAATCATCCCAGAGAAGGAAAAACTCAAAGAATACATTAGAAGAAACCTAACCCCACAAAAGATCCTTGCTGATCCAGTATAGAAAGAAAAACAACACTTACTAAGCCACATAGAACAACCCCACACAGACAGCAACAAGGAGAAAACAGTCACCAAGATAGCACTGGCTTAAGGGTGGAAAGAAGTCAAGAATGAATCACACACACAACACACTGATAAAAAAGGGAGGTAGGAAAACACCCAACACAAAAGGTATAAGATGACATCACAACATCACAGTGTCCACAAATGGAGATAATAACACTGAAAATCAATGGACTGAACAGGGGCATTTAAGGATTGAGGCTAGCAGACTGGCTTAGAAAAACAACTCATTAAACTCCTGTTATAAGAGACACAACTCAAGACTACAGACAAAAATAGGCTGAGGATCAAATTATGGAGAAAAGCATACCAAGCAAACAGCAATTAAAAAAAAAAAGCAGGGGTTGAAATCCTAATCTCAGATAAAATTGACCTCAAAGTGCAAACCATAAAAAGACGTAAGGAGGGACACTATATAATGCTCAAGGAAATGGTAGACAAAGAACCACTAAACATGTTAAACATATATGACCTGACTGAGAGAATCACTAAATACGTCAACCAAATGCTTCAAAAGATGAAAAAAGAAATCACAGTCTCAACAATTATGGTAGGTGACTTCAATACACCACTCTCTGAGAAAAATAGAACACAGAGAAA
>PVJH01045591.1:0-12308 GCA_004026705.1 Nesogale talazaci
TTGTTCTCTTTAAAGACTGTGGCCTTTGGGAAGCAGATTGTCCGGCTTGTCTTTAGGGGTACTTTGGTGTAGGCTCCAAACATCAAGCTAGTTGTACACAACATAACCATTTTCAGGACCCCGAGCCCCCTGTGCCAACCATTGAGAACCCCACACACTCACTGCAGTTTGAACAGCTGACTGCTCACAGGCAGCCCCGATGCTGAACCCACTGCACCACCAAGCCTCCCTTTTGAGTCGGGGCCCCCCAAATAACTGTGGATCAGGCAGCATATCCCTCCCGGTCCGATAGAATTGCCCGGTCACATCCTTCACCAAACCAGGAGGGCTGGGAATCGCTGAGAGAAGAATGAGCTGTGATGGGCAGCAGGAAGGAGGAACAATTTATTCCAAGGCACATTTGAAAGCTAGCACCCCACCCTCTGAAATTAAGAAAAATAATCTCTCTAAGATATAAAAGTCCCAGCCTGTCTTCGCAGGAAAGCTCTTTCTATTCACAGTCATCCCGTTTTCTTTCCCAGCACCCACTTCGCGCGTGGAGCTGGGCAACAGGAACGGTAGAAAGGAAGGGTTCTCTTTGGTACTGGGGGGCCGCAAAGGTGGCCAGAGGTCAGGTCTGCAGGAGCCGATAGTTCTTGTCTTGCTCCTGGGGATACATCCAGAAAAGCCAGAGGCGGATGAAGCTGGTAAAGATTCCTGGAATGTTGGGCACCTGGAATCGGAAGGCCACCATGAGGAGAGGGGTTGGGTGTCCCCCCTGCAGGCCAGTCACCCCAGTCCTCTTCTGCTTACCATGATGTAGGGGTCTCTGAGGCGGAGCCCATAGAGGGTCCAGGAGGCTGAGGTGAGGAGGGTGGCGATGGTGAGTGGGTAGGAGAGACGCTGCGTTGACTGAGTCTGAATGACTTTGGCCTGCGGGAAAGACCAAAGACAAAGCCTGGTCAGAGGTCTCTGGGAGATGAGGTCCCTGTCCTAGCCCAGACACACGGCCTGCAAAGTGACTTAGCCTAAGAATCTCCCCCCAAAGAAGGGTTTAACATCCTCTTTCCTATCACTCAAACCTTTCCTTCCGCCTCCCATTCCCCCTGGACTGCCACCTTTGGGGGTAACCCCGTGTGGTAGTTACATAATCTGGTGTCCATTGGAGAGGATTACGGGTGAAAGGGTGAAGAAGTCTAGTCTGTTGATTGGATCATGGCCAATGGGATGTCTATGTGAACATAGCTTTCTGCAGAGAATTCTGGGAAATTTGGTACTTCCTCCGTGGAGGTGGGAGACACCTCTCTCTCTCTCTCTCTCTCTCTTTTCTGACCCTCTGTGAGACATCCCTGAGGAGAAGCCACATGGACCTACCCTGATGCAACCAGACCTCTGAAGCTGGAGAAGTCACAGAGAGACCCCTGCCAGCGCTGAGTTGCTTACAACAGCACTGGATTCAAAGACTGACTACCCCTTGGTTTGTGATCCTTCTGTCGTTGGTGCTATTCCAAGTGTTTCATGGGTCTGAAGAGGACTTTATAGATTGGCATTGGACAGATGGGCTAATATCAGACGTATGACCTTGGGCTATAACTTTCTCTCTCATTTTTTTTTTTTTTTTGTGGGGGCATCACTGCTCTCCGGCGGTGGGAGTAGGAGGCCCAGCCCCACTGCTGGAATTGAACCTCCGTCCCCGTGGGCCGCAGTCCCGCGCACAACCACTACGCCCCCGGGGCTCAGCCCCGAAACTTTCTCTTACAGACAGGACTGTCTCTGTGAACTTGTGTCTCTAGTCTACCCAGACTCGCACACCCCGTCCGTGGCTACGAGATCCCGACCTTTCTTTCTGATCCGCGTCACCCTCTCGGGCGCCCTCACTCACCAAGTCAGCCAGTGGTGAGAGGTACATGCTGATGGTGAAGATGCTGCAGAAGAGGCCCAGCTGCTGAAGTCGGATGTCACGGTCAGGCACCAGGAGCCAAAAGTAGCCACAACCCAGAAGGAGGACCGCCAGCAGACTGGCAGTCTGGAGGAGCGAGGCTTGCTGCAGCGGGGAGAGAGTAGCCTTATTTTTCTCCAGGTGCCAGGAGCCCACGCTTGACCCCTGCTGAGATGAACGCATCTGCCCTCTCCCAGCCTCCCCGGGGAGAGCCAGCCTCGGTCCAAGCTTCCAGTCACCGGGCTTGCCACAGCCTTCTTGCCACCAGTGACTTGGGATTATGCTTGCGTCACTTGCCACACTGGAGGTCTCTAGGGGAAGGCAGGTACTTTGTGAGCTTCCTGGACGTCTGTGTCGCTGAACTTTCTCAGGGAGGCACAGCTAACCATCTCACCCCCAGCCACTGGCCTGCCTGACCTCTGGAGGAGCTTTCAGCAAGGCCCTCTGTCGAGCTGCTGGGGCAGAAGCTCAGGGCAGCCCAGGAACCGGGGGTAGGCCCAGCTACCAGCCTTGCCAGGATTCGGGGACAATATGAGTCTCAGAAACCAGGTTTCGTGGAGAGAGGAGGGGCTGCAGGGGCCTTCCAGGAAAAGGTGGCAGTGCCAGCTGTTAGGTTCTAGGAAGGAGTGTTTGCTCTGGCAGAAGGCTGGGCGTGTAAGCACAGGTGGGTCCGGGGAGGGCCTCTCTACCTTGCGAGGGCAGTAGTGCAGATATACCAGGATATACAGGGTCTGAAGCACAGCGCCCACGGTGTTGACGATGATAAGGGTCCAGTCTCCCTTCAAGACCCCATAACTCAGCCAGCTCAGGTTGCTGCAGGGTGGAGGGGAGGGACATCCCGTATTCCACTCGAAGACCCTCTTCGGCGGGCGCCCGTGCCCCACCTCCCCTTCCCGCCCTAGTCATTCATTGCCCCTCTCACTTGACATCCGTCGTGAGAAAGGGCAGGAACTGGACGCTGTCCACACTCCGGGTCACTCGCATGTGCCTGAGGTCCGAGCTGCAAGAGGGCCCCGAAAAGAAGAGTAAAGGGTGAGAAGGAAGAACTGGGGTGCTGCGGGGGGAGGGGGGGGCCGGTTCTGCACATTCAATACCTGGAATCTTCCCAGGGCCACCGCAGTCCCCGAGTCCTCCAGTCCCCAGCCGCACCGGGCCCCGCACCCCGCTCCCCAGCTTTCGCCTAGATCAAGCGGCCACGCCACGCCCCTCTTCCCCGGGCCCCTGCACCCGATTTCACTTGGACTCTGGGTCCTGGGCGTCGGCAGGGGCTGCCCCCTCTGCTTTCCTGACTTCCTGCTCCCGCCCCAGCCCGGCCGCGCCGCGCTCTCACAGGCCGGTGGAGAACATGCCGAGGGTGAAGACCACACAGGCTCCGGACAGGAGCGAGTCGACCGCGGCGCCCGCTTCCATCGCTCCGGGAGACCGAGAGGCAGCCCGCGCCGGTGCGGTCGCGTCGGCGGCAGCGCGCGCCCGGGAGCGGGGCTCGGGCGGGCGGGGCGAGCTGGAGCCCCGCCCCCCTCCGCGCCCTCGGCTCCGCCCCCGCACGCTCTGGCGGTCTCTCCCGGAAACTGAACCGGAACCCGGCCTGCCCCGAGATCGCCAAACCGGAACTCGGGCCCTGCCCCGCCGGTTGCCGGTCCGGCCGGGCCTGGCTCGCCCGCTGCTTGCCAGTTCCCAGGGTTCCAGGTCCTGACCTTGCCCTCCAGTCGCGGGCGGCCCCCGTCCCAGGGTCCACGAACTCATCCCCACGCCTTCACCCCCTCTCCTGCTGACGAACACCGCGCAGGTCACCTAGGCCGGCGGCTGGAAGTTATCTCTGGGAAATCGCACCGAAGGCATTTACACCCTTGTGCAAACATTGGACAATCGGACAAGGATCCAATGAACAATTTTTTGAATAATCTTCCAAAGTATCAACTCAAAACCGACTTAGCACGGATGGCACTCCTGGAAAAACGGCCACGGCACCTTCCTCCCTTTCACCGATGGCGAGGGTCTCCCTTGTGCTGCCCCGGAGACTGTCACACTTGAAAGGAATCGTTCACAGGCAGCCATGGAAACGGCATGGTGAATGGCTGCTGTGGCTCTCCCTTCCAGTGGTGACCGCCTGGGCCATACCGCCCATGCCCCCGCTGGCCTCTGCCCTCCGCTTCAACTCTGCTGCGCCCACAGCCGACGTAGCAGGCTGCAATAGGAAAGATCGCAAGACCCACGCAGATGGCCAGCCCCTCCTCCCACCCGGGCTGCAGTTCGGAACCTCAGTTTCCCAGGGTTGGGAGTCCCCCCCTCCAGTTTGCTGCTGCTTCGGCCCAGCCTTTCTGGAGTCAGTCGGTGAGGACCAGAACTCTGCAAGACTTCATCCGATGGTCTCCTCCTTTACCTGCGCTGGCCACTGCATCGCTTCACTGACCCTGACTCCATCCTCCGCGCTGCTGGGAACTTCCCCTCCCAGCCGCCCACACACTGGTGGGGCCGGCCGCATGCCTCAGCTGGCATTCCCTTGAGTGGCTGCCCTGACTCACCCTGGAGTGTTGGAACCATATGCCAGCGCCCAGCGCTGAGGGGATGGGAGTGGAGCAGCGGTTGCGCAGCAGCTTGCAAGCTGGGGTGCAGCCTAGGACCTGAGACACCACGGTGGGGGGGCACTCCCATCCTGGATACCCCTCAGAGGAGGAAACATGCCACCACTTTGGCCGGACGGGAGGTCTTCTCTTTGGGCCAGGCCAGAAAGGAAGCGAGGGCCAGCGGCCACAGGTGTCCTGGAGAGCCCAGCACTCCGAGGGGATGCACGCCGTGTGACTGAATTGGCTGGCAAGGAGGGAGAAGGAAACATGTCCGAAAAAGCCAAACAAAAAACCAAACGACCTTTATTTTGAGACAAAGGACACTGTATAAAAACTCCAGTTGTAAAAATCAGCACGGACACACAGGAAGTGTATGTACAGACACTGTGCAGGTGGGTCCTGCCCGGCTACACTCTAGGCACAGACTCGGTACCCATGGGCACTGCCCTTTCAGCGACAGTCTTAACAACAGGTTGGCACAGCCCCCTGCTGGCACAGTTCTGGGGCCTGCTGCCCCAGAAGACAAAGGGGAGGGGAAGGATGCTGTGCCCTGAGGCAGCTCCCCAGACGGAAGTCTTCCAGGGGAGACTCTGGGTCGGCCCAGACATGTCGCTTCTCCAGTCTCTGGCTTCCCAGCGGGAAACTGCTGCTCGGCTTTCTTTCTGTCCGTTCACCTGGGCACCTTGTCTCTCCCTGGGAGAGGCACTAATGCCAAGCGTAGCATCCATCCATCCTCGACCTCAGGCACCCGCTGGCTAGGTGCCCTCCGGGGGCCCTTTTCGAGGGTCCTGTCTGCACAGTTTGTTGCTTTGGCTTCAGGGCAGGAACGTCGCAGGAGGGCTCTCCCCCACTTCTCTTTCCCGTCCTTCCGAGGCAGAGCCAGGCTGGCTGAACTCCTTTGGGTGGAAACCCTTAATACTGACCCGTTTTGAGGCTGCTGGGTAGCAGCTTGTGCATGTGGTGCGAATGCTTCCCAAGGCTAGAGGTGTAGGAGCTGTCACAAGACAGGTGAGGGGTACCTGCCCCCCTCAATCCAGTGCCAATCCTTAAGCCGGGGGTGGCGGTCGCCTTTCATGGGGCTTGCAGCAGCAGCGGCAGCAGGAGCAGCAGAGCCCAGGCATAAGGAGAGAGGCGGGGGGCCGCGCTGTCACCGATGCTGTGCAGAACTTGCACCTGCGGGTCATCTGCAAGGGGGGAGAGGGAGCCCAGGCCCCATGCTGAGTGGCCCCCCCTTGCTGACACTAGTCTTCACCCCCCAAATATTTCTCCAACCCCTGCTGCCAGGGGACCCACCTGCTGTACCCCGCCACCCCCCACAGCTCCATGACCTGCTCCTGCGACCCACCTGCTGGGAGTCCTTTATCCTGTGGGTTGATGTGGCTTTGAGGCCTGTGAGCTGAAAGACAAGAGGGGCACTAGGTCAGTCACTGTCCCGGGGGAGAATGGGGACGTGGGGCTGAAGTATGGGCAGGCCCAGCGGACGTCGGTGGCGGGGAGGGGGGGAAGAGGCCCGCGGGGCCCAGATACTCACTGGCCTTGCTGCTGACGGTCACCCTTAAGCGCAAGCAGTGGTCTTCGTGGTGGTGGAGGGACTTGGCTGCAAGGTAAAGGAAGGAAGCGTGTCAAAGGAAGGATTCTTCGTGGGAAGAAAACTTCTCATTCCTGCAGTGCCATCACATGGATTTTCGCTTATAGGGACCCTATAGGACAGGGCAGAATGGCCCCCGTGAGTGTCTGAGGCTGTGACCTCAGGGGATGGAAAGCCCTGTCTGTCTCCTGCAGGAGAGCGGGTGGTCTTGAACCGCTGACCTTACAGTTAGCAGCCCGACGCGCAGCCACTATGACACTGACTGAGCAAGGCGCCCCTCTAAAGAGGTCCCTCTGGCATCTCATCTCGCTCAGTTATTTATCATCCTCAGTCTCTGCTCATCTTCTGTCCGATACTCAGGCCATTCTTGACAAAAGCCCTCGGCTGTGGTGGGCGGCACAGTGACCCGACAGGTCAGGATGTCACTGTCCCTGGGGAGGGGTTTCCGAGCCAGTAACTCTACATACAGGGAGTCAACATCTTCCCCGTTCTCCCCAGGGCAGCTGGTGGCTTTAGAGGGCTGATCTTGTACCTACCAGCCCCATGGGTTCCCTACTAGGCCTCCAGACAGTGGCGTAAAGAAGAGAACAGACGCTGTCTGTGCCCCACACTGCCCCCCACTCCGCTGCTTAGCTTGAGTGAGAGGGGGCCAGAATAGCACAGGCTCCTCTTCCCTGGACACCCCCCCATCTCAGTGTGAGTCCTGCAGCCCATCCTTCACAGAGCTGCCCGGCTCACCCTTAAAACCCAGCCCGCCCTTGGGCTGAGCCCCGGTGGCGTCGTGGTTGAGTGCGGGACTGCGGCCCACGGGCTTGGCAGTTCAAATCCAGCAGAGGCTCTCCAGGAGCAAGGCTGGGTAGCTGCCAACACCACCAGAGGGCAGTGATGCCCCCCCCCCCCAAAGAAAAAACAACCAAAAACCCTGTCCCACCTTCAAGTTCAGTTCTGACTCCTGAGAACTGCTTTGGCCCTCGAGGACCTGTCCTGCTCCCTAGCCCCCATGCTCCTCCCACTCTGGCCAGGCTCCATCGTTTTCAGTGCCCTGAAGGTGTGTCAGACGGAGTCCACCACAGGTGCCTCACAAGAAAGGCCTGGCGATCCACCTTCTAACACCCCTACCCCCTACCGAGAGCAGAGTTGTATCCAACACACACACCTGGGGCTCCCTGGGCACCTGTCCCCTCCCACCCAGCCTGGCCAGCCGGCCCTCCACTCTGCAGCCACCTTCTCCAGAACACTCCGGTCTGCCCAATGACCAGGTCATTTCCCCGGGAGCCTGTGTGTCCTCACGGCCCAGTCCCTTTTGCGAGTCCCTTCCCAAGATCCTCGAGGGTCTCTGTCATGACGCCTCTCTCCCTGTGCCTGCCGTGTCACAGGGCCATGCCGTGCCCCCCCAGATACTCAGGACACCCCTGATGAGGGGCCCCTCTCCCTGCCCTGGGCGCGTGTCTGGCGGGTACTCACAGATGTAGTAGTAGCTGTGGCCCTCCTTGAACTCCTTGCCCAGGGGGAAGGCGGTGTAGGGCTGGAATCTCTCCGACAGCTTCTCGGGGCCATGCCTGGCGCTGGGACGGTTGCACTTCCAACGTATCCGGTTCTCGGACTGGGGCTGGCACAGCTGGTACTCCTCCAGCTCCACCAAGTACAAGGAGTACTGCTCCATGGCGGCTTCCGCCACGTTGCTGTCCATGTAGTGAGGGCAGATGATGTCCAGGTAGTCATTCAGCTTGACGTACACTGTGTAGTCCTCATTCTGGAACCTGGGTGCGCACCGGCAGCGGGGGAAGCAGGTGGTCGCTCAGGAACCAGGCCAGAGCCTCCAGATGCTTACAGGACCCCTCACTTTTCACTCTGGACCCCCGCCCCCCACCCCCAAGATTCTTCCAAAATCTCAAGCCCCCACCTCCATGGCGCTTCATTGCAATACTGTCTCACATCTCCATACAGTCTCCTCACCCTCTTTGTTTCCCATTAACCCTCCACACAGCTTCCACCCATTATCTTTCAGCTTTCAAAGCACTTCCCGCAACCCACCCTGCAACCCACCCTGCTATTTACGCAAGGATGGGCTTCTGGTGAGCCCTGTAACTCCCTCCCTCTCCAACCCCTTCAGCCCATAAATCCTTCCCCCACTCCTTGCGAGGCTCTGAGCCCTCAGGGCAGCTGACCCAGGGCTGCCTGGTCATCACTGGACCGGCACCCAGCACCCAACACTGCCAGTTCTGGCCTCTTGCCCTTAAAGTGATCCCTGGCCCATCAGGGAGACGCTCCCCCCCTCCCCCCCAGGCCCCTTGGTCCTTTAAGGGAAACCTCTTGCAACCAGGCTCTCCCAAGCTCCTTTCTGAGCTACTCAAGCACAGGCCCAGGTCTCAGGCCCACTCCTTTCAAAGCGCTCCAAACACCTGGATCTCCAGCAGCCCACTGCCACCTGGCCTGCCAGGGTTCTGAGAGGGCCTCTCCCCTCCTCGCCACAAGGGGTGGAGCCAGCGCCCCTCTCCCCCCAGGCCGCACAAGCTCCAGCCTGACTGCCCACCCACCCCTCCCCCCAGCCCCAGACACCTGGCTCCAGCCTGGGTGGGGTTGGAGGAGGGGGAGAAGTGCCTCCACCCCATCCCCTCTTTGGAGGCGGTCAGCTTCTTTAATTCCCCCAAGCGCTGCCAGCTAGAGACTCAGCAGTCAGGCTGCCAACTTGCTTCAGACCAAAGCTTTGCGCCTGGGTGGCAGGGGGGGCAGGGGTTAGGCCCAGGGGCCTTCAGCCGTGGTGGGCACCCGCTGCCTAGCCAAGGTACTCCACAGAGGTCTGGCCTCACAGAAGCAAGTCAGTGCCAGGGCTAGGCAAACCAAGCCCCTCCCCCACCCCAGGGAAAAGAGAGAGAGAGAGAGAAGCGGAGAGAGGCTTTTAAAATTCCTCTCCAGAGAGATAAACATAGAAGCCATTTCGGAACAGGTATTTCAGCTCTGAGCCTGGCGTCTTTCCCTCATTCCCGTGACGGGCACTGACTCATTCCTCACCCACCTCTGCCTCCCGCCCAGCACTCAGGGGAAGCTGGGAACATTCGCTTGGCAAATGTGGCCTGCCCACCCCCGACCCCTGAGTGGCCCAGTGCCCATCTGACCCTAGGGATTCCAAGCCACGGGAGCTAAGGAGTCCGGGTGGGTAACTGCCCACCAGCTGCTGCTCCTGCCGTGCCCAGGCAGCCGGCTTCAGCTCTCAGTGACACCACCCTGCTCATCAAGCTGCCCCTGCCCGAGGCTTGGAGATCCCAGGACTGATGCCCACGGCCCTGAGTCATCCATGCCAGCCTCACAACCGCTCAGCACCACCTCATCTTTGCCCCAAGCTGGGTCTGGCCTGGCTGGACTCCACTCTGGGCGTGTGTGTGCGCCCGTGCGTATGTGTGCGTGTGTGTACACGGGAGTGCAGATGGACAGGGCAGAAGCTGTGGCTGGCGGGGCACCCATCACCCCCCCCTGAGTTCAATCTGCTGCAGTTAGCGCCAGTTTGACTCCTGCTCTCCATCTGGGAAAGAAGGGCAGCGGCGGCGGGGAAGGCCTGGAGGGGGGGGCAAGGAAGAGGCTCCTTCCTGAAAGAAAGGAAACCTGGGAGCTTGGGAACGGAAAAGGCCGGGGGTCCCCCCACCCTCCTCGGGGCTTCCTGTTCCCTCCTCCTCCTTCAGCCAACACCTGGCATGGGCATAAACAGGGACTTTGCTCTCTCTCACTAGGATAAGATTGGGTCAAGGAAGCGGAGTACAGACAACACGAAGCGGGTGGACGGGCAGCGGACGGGGTTGCACGGGAATCGGCTGGGCAAAGAGCACTGCCCTTTGGAGTGGGCAGCGGGATGGGGCCTCCCCCGGCCCACCGCGGCCCGCAGACGGCAGACCCTCAGCAGGCAGTGCCAGAGTCACAGGGAGCTGGGACGGAGGACTTCTCCAGGAGAGGGCGGCGGCTGGCGTGCCAGGCTGGAGGGGGTGCGCGCGCCCCGGGGAGTGTTTTTGGAGACCCCAAGCCGCCCAGCCCTCCCGGTCTAGCTCCTCCCCCTCGGGGCTCCGGCTTTCCCGCAAATATCACCCATCCCTCAACTTCAGAAAACTCAAGGGCAAGAACAAAGAGTCCGAGCCCCAGCCGGCGCCCCCCGCGCCCCCCCCCCGCGCCTCGAACCCCCGTACCATTTGCCTCCCGGCCCTAAACCTGCGTGCGAGAAATTAACCCCTTCCTGCCCGAGCCCTCGGGAGCCCGACTAACCCATTTCCTCTCTTCAGACTCTCCTTGCCCAAGACCACCCCCTCGCCCCCCACCCTTGAGGGCTACTGACCAGAACCTCATAGAGAGGTGAGTCCCTCAACCCACCCCGGCATGGCATGCGTCCCCTTTCAGGCCACTGGCACGGCACCCCGGGGAACTCGGCAGAAGCTCTAAGAATAGGGGGCGGGCTCCCGGGCCACGGCCCCTCCCCTCCCCTCCCGGAGTGCCCCTTCCAGCGTGCGAGTGGCACTCGGAGTGTCACATCTCAACAGGGACCTGTCTGTCGGGGCAAGCAGCCACGCTGAAGTGACCAACAGGAGGGGCACGGGAGCTTTCACCAGGGGCGGCTCGGAGGCCAAGGAGGCTAGTCTGGAGCCTGCACGGGGCCCGGCCCAGCACGGCCCGGAGTTTGAGAGTACTCGGGTGTGATCCTTCAGAGTAACCGGAGGAAGGAAGGGGAGGGCTGGAGAGAGTGCCCGGGCAAGCAGGCACGGGCAGGTTCCCGTCCCACGGTGCGTGCTCCCAGCTACGGGCGAGAAGCGAGGCCAGGGACCTCCCCCCAGTCCCTCCCGACCGGAGCACCTCCCCCAGGCTCGGCACGGGGACTGGCCCGGGGCAGCGTGCACTGGAGACAGGGAGGCCGTGTCCACCGGGCGCCCGGCGAGAGGCTGAGGGCTTACTTGGGGTTTGAACTGTTCCAGAAGACGGTGTGGCGATCCGCAGCGGCCAGACTGCAGCACAGACCCAAGAGAGGGGCCCAGAAAAACTCCATAGCGCGGGGCCTGGCCCGACCGGGAGGGGACGAGGGGCTCCTCTGGCGCCGAGCTCCGACCGGTTCTCCGCCGCGCGGCAGTCAGCGCCCAGCTCTCGGCTCTGGCCCCGAAGGTTGGCGACTCCGCCTTTTGGGCCGGCGCCGCCCGTCCCCGCCCCGTCCCCGCCCCCGCCCCGCCCCACTCGGCGCAGGGCTGCCCGGCGGCCGGGGGGGCTGAGGCGCGGGAGGGGTGGGGGGGGGGCAGGGCAGCCCAGGGGAGGGGGGGCAGAGTGCGGGAGAGAGCGGCGCCCGAGCGCAGCCACGGCCGAGCTGCCCCGGGCTGTGCGCGCGCTCACTGGTGGGGCTGTGTGCGGCATGCTGGGGCGGGGGGTGGGGGGGCCAGAGGGGAGGGCGAGAGGGGGGTCGGGGCCGAGCCGTAAGTGGGGAAAGGCCGGGAGCTGGCGCACGCGGGGCTGCGGACGCGCGGGCGCGGGCGCGGCTTTGGCGGCCCCGGCCGAGCGCGGGGTGGTGGGTGCCCCCCCTGGCTCCGCAGGTCCAGGACACCGGGCGTCCAGGTTCCCATACTTGCTTTCAACTCCCGCCCCCCTCCCCCGCCGGGTTCCCGGACTCTGCGCTCCCCGCCCCTCCCGACACACACGCGGCTGTTTGTTTTTGTTGGGTTTGTCAATGTTGCCTTTGTTCCAAGAGATTGTGTCATCGCCTGGATGCTGGGAATAAAGTGCGACCCTGTGTGTGATCGAGTGTGTAACGTGTGAGGCCGAGGCGAAGGGTGCTTTCGTCCACCCGCGCGGGTGCGCGCGCCCCTGGGCCGCCTGGGGGTCCGCGGCGCGCGCGTGTCGGCGTGAACCACGCGTGTGTGCACCGTGTGAACGGGCTCTGGAATTGGGGCTGTGAGCGTTCTGGGCAGGGAGGGTGACAAACTGTGGCCACACATGTACATCTGGCGTGTGTCGATGCGAGCGATGGCGCGCAAGTGTGAAAACATTTGTGAGTAATGCCACACCCGCCCGAGGGGAAGCGTGCGAACCTCCTTGACGCTCGTATGCTAATGTGTGTGAACAGCGTGCGAAGTGGAGGGGGAGCGTGTGGGGGCGTGCAGTGTGTGTGCTTGTGTGGAGGGGGCGTTGGTGTGGCGCCCCCGGGCTGAGCGGGGTGGGGGGCCGGCCCCGTCTGGGCTGGGTCTGGCCATCAGCGGAGCCCCCCCCCCCCGGCCCCGTG
>PVJH01045592.1:0-12300 GCA_004026705.1 Nesogale talazaci
GCCTTGTCCTGTCCTTCCCGGAGCTCATGGCCCTGTCCTCATTTCCCTCCCGGAGTTGGCAACACCCGCCGCCTCCTGTGCCGGCTCCTGACTTCTGTGGGGCACACTCTGTCACTGACGGCGGGTGTCTCCAGGGCTCTAGGCAGCACCCAGAGCTGAGTGTGGATGGGTGTGAGTGTGTGCCTTGGGGGCGCCTCTGCCCAGGGATGCTCCTGCCTGACAGGCTGTTGATCAGCTCTTTCCTGCCCCAGCCCTGCGGGGGTCACGCTCCCCCCTCTCCCTGGGGCACCAAGGTCCGGACCTCCCCCAAAGCCCACTCTGAGCACATCTTTGCCCTGTGTCTCCATGTGTTTCCTTGTCACAGTGTGGGGGTGGGGTGGGGGGTGGGAGGGAGCGCTAAGCCTGCCTGGAGCATCCCGAGAGGCTCTGGTAGACATTGTGCAAGGCTTGCAAGGACCCCAGGACTCCGGGGAGGGCAGCCGGAGGGTCTGGACCCCCGCTGGCCTGTCCATCGCAGGCCAGGGTGATTTATGGGCGTCAATGAGCCTTGCAGAGTTTGTTGTCTTTTGCAGTCAATGGGGGGCGGGGGAGGTGGAAGGAGTGGGGGGTGTTTCCGGGCCAGGTCTGGAATGTGGGAGGAGGGGTGCCGCCTGCCCTGCCCAGGGCCTCTGGCTACCTGGCCACTCCCTCTCCCCACCTGAGAAATGGATCCTTTCAACCCTATCCCCTCGGGACCAGCCCCTCAGCCCCTCTTTCTGTCCCTTCTAGGTGGCAGGGGGCAGATGCCTGCCCCAACCATGCCTCCCTCTGTCCCAGGTCCTCAACACACACACACACACACACACACACACAGGGCTCCTGGTCACTCCACCTCTGCCTTGTGGGGAAACACTCCACCCCCTTCCTCAGCCAAATGAGAGGCCTCCAGGCCCTGAGCCCCAAGCCCTCACCCAGAACCCTAAGGCACCACGGGCACAGGGGAGCCTCCCTCTCCCGCCCCCCATGAGGCAAAAAGGCCCAAATCCATGGGCATCTCTGGGGGAGGTGTGGAGGCTCTGGTTCCAGGCTGGCAGACACGCCTGGAGTGACCCGGGGCTCCTGCCCTCCTGGCCTCTGCTGGGTGGATCAGGTGGCCGCTGGGGCGGAACGGGCGTGGGAACAACCCCCCTCCCCCTGCCCTGAGCCCCCGGACCCCCAGCAGGAGGGGAGTGGCTATATAGGGAAGGTCAGTGGGCGGCCGGGCCTGCTCAGCCTGGACTTGGTGTTACTGAATGACTGGCCTGTGTACAGTCACCCTGTATCTATCTGTATTATTATTATCATTAATACTACTATAGTAGCCCTGTATTATTATTATTACAGTCACCCTCTAGAAGGGGCCTTCTGAGCAGAAGGCTTCCCACATCTCAAGTCCCATGGTCACCTCCCCAGCTCCCGGGACGGTCGCAGCCCAGGGACACTCAGGGACTCCATGCCCCCAGCTGGGCCGGCATCCACGCCGACTCCTCTGCCCGAGGGCCCTGCTCCTGTCCCCACGGTCTTGACCCTACCTCCCCAGGAAGTGGCAGTTGGAGAAATCGGGTAACCAGGGGCCCCCAGTTCAGACTTCAATTAAATTCAATCAGAGCGGTTATTGAATATAAACACGCAGAGTCATTTACATGTTAATTATGTTGAATGGGCGATGAGGCCATAATTAGTTGCTAATTGGGTGAGAGCGGCTGTAATTGGCTTTGTTGGCAAGACCTGGCTCACCTGCCAAGTGGGTGGGTGGGGGCACAGATGGCCCCTGGGGAACCCTCTGCACCCTCTCCCTGGAGGGGGTGAGGATGGGGGGGCAGGTACTGAGGGGCTTGGGGCCAGAGGAACCGGGACTTCTTCCCCCAAGCGGAGGCCACTAATGCCTCCTACTAAACCCCTGGCTTCCCCTGGCTGGGGAAGGGGCCTCACCCATTGGGAAAAGAGGCCAGGGACCCTGGTGCTTTGGACATGGCCCATGTCGAGGAAGGGCCCGTGGAGGACACGTGGCAGGTGTCACCCTGGGTGGGCCCAGCTGGGGTCTTGGGCATGGGGCGTGAATGGGGCTGGCATGCTGACCAGGACAAGGTGCACCCCAGGCCTCCGGGCCACCCTGCCCCCAGCTCAGCATGGCTGTGGCCAGGGACCGAGGTCTTCCGGCTGGCCGCTCATTAAAAGGGGATTAGGCCAGGAGCCAGGGGGCCAGCCCAGTCCCGGGCCTTCCTCCGAGGCCCCTCGGAGCTTTGGGAAAACGACAAAGGGCCGGGGGGACGGGGGAGGATGGGGGGGGTCTAGGAGGGCGTGCTTGGACCCTGCCCACCAGCAGTATCGTTTCCCTTCTCAGAAGCACAGGTCTGTCTGTCTGTCCAGCTTGACAAAGACCCTGGCCAGGCACTCCCAGCCTGTGCAATTCTCTTCAGCTGGAAGCAGAGGCTCACAATAGCCCACACCAGGTCAGAGGTCAGGGCCAGGCTGCAGGGGCCTGTCCATCACTCCCCAGTGCCCAGCCCGGCCTGCAGAGGGGATGCTGTCTGTCAGGACCTGCTGCTTTGTGGGACTGTAACTAGGGGGGCGGGACGCCCCCTCTGCTCCTAGACCCCTGTGTGTGTGGCAGCTTCTGCCTCCTTGACAGCAGGCCGGGGCCCTGGAGACAGGCAGCAGGGGGCCGGGGTGACTGTCTACTGGGGGGGCGGGAGGGGAGGGGGTGTCTTTGGGGGTGAGGAGTCTGGACCCGCCTCCTCAGTGCACACCCTCTGCTTTAGCAAAGGCATTCCCAGCTGCTTCCCAGAGCCAAGGAAACGAAGACCCTCAGGGACTAAGCCCCCCATACACAGAGAGCGCCAGGGTCCCGGGCGTGCAGGGTCCGTGGGAGGGTGCTGGAGGCTGTGAAGTGCTGCGGATGTGAGGTGTCAGGCCAGGAAAGAAGCTTCCTTCCTGATGACGGGAAGGCCTTCCAGGATGTCACCCCGCCCCGCCCGTGGCTGCCCTTCCCAAGAGGCATCGCCCAGGCCCAGGTCTGAGTCCAGGCACCCACAGGGCCCTCCGCCAGTTTGTCCTCAAGGTGGCAGGGTGTGGGGGGCACTCATGCCACCCCTGCCCCCTCTGGACACGTTGGCAGGCCAGCTTCACCTCTCCTCACTGACACCTCTCTGGAGGCCCGGGGCCAGGTCAGGCTCCCCTGCAGCAGGGGCTCCGGAAGCGGCCCAAGCTGTGAGGGTCCCCCGTTCTCCGGCCTCCTTGGGCCTCTTGCAGCTTACCGGGGTGACCCCTCCTCTCTTCCAGACCGAGGGTACAAGGGCTTGTTCCAACTCTTCCCTGAGCTCCGGCAGGACCGGGGTGAACATCTCAGTCATGAGTCCTAGAAGACACACACCCACCCTGCCTCCGTTTCCCCTGCTGTCAAATGACTTAGGGTGGACGATTTGGGACGTAGCCTTGGTTCCTGTCGGTCTCGGGGTGGGGTGGAGGTGGGGGTGGTGATGATATCGACAGGTTGGAATTGGAGGGGGTTGGGATGGTCAGCAGGAAGGCCCGTGCCCTCTCTGTACCCCCTTTCTAGCACTGGGATGGTGGAGATGAGGGGGGCGGGTACCACGAGAAGGGGATGGCTGGGGGTTCATTGCTTGGAGGAAGAACTTGGAATTCCATCCCTGTGGGTGATTTCCGCCCCCCCCCCCGCCCAATTCTGAGAGGGGCGTGAGGAGGGGTCGGGAGCAGCAGGCTTCCCTGTTGCATCCCCCTGAGCTGGAATCAGACATCCCCCCAGCAGACCCCTCCCTTGGAAGGTTAGCACTCATACCAGGAAAGCCTCCAGAGGGGGGCTAGCCTGGAAACTGAGGCCCAGAGAGCCTCGATGGTGGGGTCACATCATGGAACCCCAGCCCCAACCCAAGCCGACCTAGTCCCACCTCTTCCCCACCATCACACCTCGTGAGGGGGGTACCCCCAAGTTTCCATAGGAACCAAAGCATCACATCCTGTGACGGGAGCCATTGACGCCACTGGGAGGGGTCCCAAGGGTCCTGAGTCATGCGCTCTGTCCTGGAGGGAGGGGCCCCTTCCGGCCATCCCCCCCTCCCTTTTCTGGGCTGTTTCCGGCAGGATTGGCTGCCCCTTCTTCAAAGACCTGCCAGGGTGGGCCGTGAGCAGCCAGGTCAGTCACCCTGTGACGAGTCGGGTGACCCCCACCTTCCTCTTGGGAAGGGAGCCGGGTTGCGTGAGACTAGACGCCTGTCCCCACCTTGGTCTCAGTTTCCCCCAGCTGGGCCCCTCCTGGTCTGCTCACAGAGGCCGGGAGCCGGGAGTGATGGGCTTTGTGCTTGGGGGGAGAGCCTGGACGTGTGGAGTCGGGGCATGATAGAGGGGAAGGTACAGATGGGCAATAGAGGTTGAGGATCTAGAGGGATGGAAAGGAGAAGTCACGGGGAAGGGGGTGCTAATCGTCTGGTGTCTGCCCCCATGCTGGGTGCCTCTGCCTGACCCCTGCCTCCCTTCCACTGCCCCGAAAGTCCCCTGGCCCAGCTGGATGGGTAAGGGTGCCCTCAAGGCCATGCCCCCAGTCGGGATATAAATAACCCTGTGGGCAGTCCCCGCCTGGGGGGGCTCTGCTGGCAGCCCCACTTCCTCTCTGGCCACTTCTGGGCACGGGGGTGGGGAGTGTTTACTTTCCTGTTGTCACTGTGGCTGGGCGGCCAGGCGGGGGACTCCGAGTGGCCCAACAACAGATGCAGGACAGGTGCCTGGGCGGCCCTGCCCAGGACTTCAGAGGCACCGCCGGACAGGCGGGTGAGGCCGAAGCCAGCCTGGACCGGCCCTTTGATCCTTGGCGTCCCAGCGGTGGGCCAAGGTCATCGTGTCTGTCTCCTGTCACCGAGTCAGGGCTGGGCAGAGCGTGGCCTTTCCTGCCCCCTAGACCTTTGGGCGAGGCCCTGGCCCTAAATGACCTTAGGCAGACCACTCCAGCGCCCCTCCCGGGGTCCCCACTGCCCCGTGGGAGGATGACCTTTGCAGACAGGATGGGGCCATGTGCTGCTCCTGCTATCAGGCTGTTATGGGGAGGGGGGTGCCTTAGACCCCAGCTGTTCTCCGCGCCCAGGTGCCCAGGGCCAGGTCGGGGCCAGGCCTTGACTGCCCCCTCTGTGAATGGGGCCCCAGCTGCGGGAAGGGAGACCGGCCGTGTGGGACTCCACCGCGGCGGCGGCTGCGGCGGGGGCTGCGCGTGCGTGTGCGCGCACCTGCGCCCGGGTGTGTGAGTCTGCGCACGTGCGCACACCTGGGCGGGGGCGGGGCTCTGCGTGTGCGTGCGTTCGTGCTGCGCTGCCATCCCCGGCCGCCCCTGCTTGTGAATATTCATCGCCTTCATTACAAGCCTCCCTCCCCCTGCTGAGCCAAGAATAACTGCTGCGGAGAAGGGGTTGCCAGTGGGGGGGAACCCTCCTCTTCCCCTCCACCCACCAGACCCAGGACCCCAGAAAGCCTGCTGGGGGAAGCCCTCCCCCCTCCTCCCCCCTCCCTCCTCCCTCCCTCCTCCTCCCTCCTTCCCCCCTCCCTCCTCCCTCCCCCTCGTCCCTCCTGCAGGCGGACACAGGCCATTGAAAAACCAAGCCAGCTTGAGTCCCAGGTCCTCCTGCAGGAGGGAGAGGGCTTCCCCGCAGGCCCGAAGGGCACTAGGGGAAGCCGCTCACAGCGTGGACAGCAGGGGACCCAGCTGGACCCGCTCCCCGCCCCCCTGGGGACTCTGCCTGGGCCTGTGGGTCCCGAGCCCCTTCCCGGGTCAAGAGGAAGTGGGGGGCCCCCGCGGGGAGCCCCCAGGGTCCTGTGGGAGGGAGCCTGCTGTGTGCCCGAGTCCCTCGCGCCCAGCCAGGGGCGGGGGCCGCCTGGGTGAAGACAGGGCAGTGAGGCCCCACGCCAGTGACAGCCGCTGCCCTGGCACCACCCCACCTGTTTATTAACCCTTTCAACCCCTGGGAAGCCGGCCCCGCCCTGAGCGTGGGAGCGCTACCCCCCTGCTGAGTCTCCCTCCTTTGATGATGCCCCGTCCCGGCCCCCCCCCCCCCCGCCAGGCCGCCCCCCACCCCACCGCCCTTTCATTGGGACTGCCTGGGCAGCGGTGAATCAGGGCCGTCCCTGCCCCCACCCACCCAGCCTGGACAGGGGCTGGGGCTGGGGGCTTCGGGAGGGCTTGTGGGCAGGTGGCCCCTAAGTGGTGCCGTGCTCTCCGTCCTCGGCAGAGCTGAAGGCCACGGGCACCGCCCACTTTTTCAACTTCCTGCTCAACACCACGGACTACCGGATCCTGCTCAAGGACGAAGACCAGGACCGCATGTATGTGGGCAGCAAGGACTACGTGCTGTCCCTCGACCTGCACGACATCAACCGCGAGCCCCTCATCGTAAGGACGCACGCAGGGGGCGGGCGCGCGGGGCTGGGGGCCCCGCCGGCGGGCGCACCCCCTGAGCCTCCTCCGTCCCTGGCAGATCCACTGGGCCGCGTCCCCGCAGCGCATTGAGGAGTGCGTGCTCTCGGGCAAGGACGGCCACGTGAGTGCGCGGCGCGGGGCGCGCGGGGGGCGGGGCTCCGGGGACCCCAGGCTGGCAGCCAAGGTCCAGCGGGCGCCTGGCCACCGTCCACAGTTCTCCCTCTGCTCCCAGGGCGAGTGCGGGAACTTCGTCCGGCTCATCCAGCCCTGGAACCGAACCCACCTGTACGTGTGTGGGACGGGCGCCTACAATCCCATGTGCACCTATGTGAACCGAGGCCGCCGGGCCCAGGTAAGCCGCGCCCACCCCGACCCCCCTGCTGACCGCACTCGGACCGAGGGAAGGTAGTGTCGAGTCTCAGTCCTGCCCCTTCCCCACCTGGTGGCCTTGGGCAGGTGACACAGCGGCTCGCCTGTCTGAGTCCCAGAGTGCTCGCCTGAAGGAGAGGCTGATGGCTGCAGCCTTTCTCCCAGGTTGGTGGGGAGGACTCCCAAGCTCTTAGCCCTGTGCCCGGCATGCACTGGGCACCCACTCTGCAGTTCTTGCTGGGCCTGTGGACCGTGTCCCTGCAGCCAGGTCAGAGGGTCCTGCGGGACTTCAGTGTGTCCGAAGGCCGGTCATAACCTGGGGAGAGCCACTCTCCGCCCCTCCCCCACCCCCACCCCCTGCCCGGGAAGTCGGGGAGCTGCCCCCGCCCAGCTCTGCCCGAGTTACCCTGCCTGCTTCTGCCCTTTTCCGTTTCCACGTGAGCAAGGCTTGCACGGCAGTGCCACCCCGTGGGGCACGTGGGAGAGGAGTGGACGGACGCCTGTGTGCGCGAGCCTGTGTGCACGTGTGTGCAGGTGCCTGCAGGTGTGCATGCGTGTGCCTGGTGTGTGTGGTGTGCCAGGCTGGCAGCCCGGGCCCGCTCCCCCAGCCCCTGTCCCTGCCGTCTTAACCCCTGTTCCTCATCTCCTCAGGCCTCGCCGTGGACCCAGATGCAGGTGGGGAGAGGCCGAGGCAGCCGCGCCACGGACGGTGCCCTCCGCCCGACACCCAGAACCCCACGCCAGGTGGGCTTCATCCCTCCAGGGCTCTGCAGGCAGCTCTGCCTGAGCGGCACTCACCCTGGGCCCCACCAGGAAGGTGCACGTCTCAGGGCCTTTCTGGGAGCCTGGTGCCCAACCCGTCCACCTGTAGGGCTCCAGGCCCAGGAAACATTCCCTGCTGGGCACCTCACCGCCCCCCCAGGCCTGTGAGCCCCGCGGGCTGGGTGTCCTGGAGCCATCGGGGGTGGGGGGAGGCTCTGGTCCCCGCCACCCAGGTCATGTGGGGAGACACATGCACGCAGCTGGACACGTCACTCTCAGGTGCCCACAGGGATCGTTCAGTGGGCACAGGGCCTCTTCCCCTGGGGCGGGGGGTGGGGGGGAGGACAGAGGTGCCTCTGGGGCTGGGCAGGGGCGGGCAGAGGACAGGGGCTGCCAGCGAGTGCTGAGCCAGTGGAGGTGCTGGGTGTGCTGCGGAGTGGACTGAGTGCGCCCAGGCTGGGTGTGTGTGTCCGGTGTGAGTGGTGGTGCCGAGTGCAGCCCTAGTGCGTGCTGAGCGTGCATGCAGCCCCACTGTGTGCAGAGTGCCCCTCTCCATCCCTCTCTGCCGCCTGCTGCCACCTCTGCCTCTCTCCACCTCTGTTCTGGCCCCCCTCCCTTTCTTCCCCACCCCCCTCCGTGAGCTCATCCTGACCCCCTGCCACTGTCAGCAGCCTCCGGCCCAGCATCGTCAGGGCTAGGCTGGGCGGCACGGGACACTTGGTGTGGTCTGTGTGGCCAGGATAACCCCCTCAACTCCTGACTCCCTGGGGAGACCGGTGGAGCTGGGGCCTCTGCCAGGGGGCAGGGAACAGCCACAGCCTACTGGTCATCTCTGAGGCCCACAGGTAGGGTATAAAGCCTGGGGACACAGTGACCGCAAAGCCCCTCCGGCCTGCTAGGGCCAGGTGACAGTGACCATCACCCCAGGCCCTCCCTGGTCATCGGTTCTCTTGCCCGCGTCTGTGGCTCTGGACAGTGGCACAGAGAGGCCTCACCCCATCGTGATGCCCCTCTCATCCCTGAGGGAGAGCCCCCCCCCCCACCCAAGAGCTGATCCCCAGAGGAAGTCTCCTGGCTGGTTGGCGTTCCGGCTGAAGAAGCTGTGGGAGGCGGCCACCTGCCCTTCCTGCTGTCAGGCCAGCTGGGATGGTGCTGAGTGCCCCTCTGCCCACAGGATTACATCTTCTACCTGGAGCCTGAGAGACTCGAGTCAGGCAAGGGCAAGTGTCCGTACGACCCCAAGCTGGACACGACCTCGGCCCTCATCAGTGAGTCTGCGGGCCAACTGGTGTGACCCTTGCCACGGGGCGGGGGCGGGGGGGGCGGGGGGGAGCAATAATGCTGACTCCAGGGCCAAGCACAAAAACCAGGTCCCAGAGGCTCCCGATCTGATGGGGGGGAGGGGGGGTGAGAACCGGCAGAGCCCAGGTGTTGACTGGCATGGCATCTCTGTCCGCCCAGATGGGAAGACAGCGGGCCAGTCCCAGCCTGAAATGCACACTGTGGCCACATACTGCCTGCAGGGCTGGACTGGAGTGGGGGTGGGGGGGTGTCCCAGTGTGTCTGAGAGACAGGACAGGCCCCCCAGTGGGAATCTCCAGCCCTGGGACCAGCTGGGGAGGACACGCTGCTGGGCTGGGCAGATGTCTGGCTTCAGGAGCAGCTGCTGCCCCCTCCCGCAGGCCGGGTGCGCCCCCATTGACCCCGGAACCTGCATGCTGCCTGTTTTCTGCCTGTTCAACACAGTCAGCCTCTCAGAGCAGCTGCCAGGCACTGTGCCACCTCTAAGGCTGGGAAAGGCCCCTGGGCAGGGGTCGCCAGGACTCTCTCCACTGGGCTAGTGGGGCAGCCCCTCATGGTGGTGGGGCCCAGAACCAGGCCCAGTGCACACAGCGAGTGCTGGAGCCAGCGGAGCACTGTGAGTCACCTGTCAAAGACAAATATCGTCAAAAGTTAAATGATATAAATGTACAAATGAACAGAATTTCTTTTAAACAACAGTCGCAACCTCACAAAGCCTCACCGCTTTCTAGTAATTTGGCTATAGACCATGTAAACTCTTCCAAAAGCTCTTAATGCTGTTGGGGCCGAGCCCCGGAGGCATAGTGGTTGTGCATGGGACTGCGGCCCACTGGGATGGAGGTTCAATTCCAGTTCCACGGAGCAAAGGCTGGACCTCCTACTCCCACCACCAGAGGGCAGTGATGCCAAAAAAAATGCTGTTTATGCTCTTACGGGCAGCCCTGTGGGTGTAGTGGTTTCACGTTGAGCTGCTTATCACAAGGTCGGCAGTTCAAAACCACCAGCTGTTCCATGGCAGATAGATGAGACTGTCTACTCCTGTAAAGAATTATAGTTTGGGTGTGGGGGGGGGGGGAGAGAAGCCAGTCAGGGTGCAGTCTAGCACCGGTGAAACATACAATGTGCCTCTAGTTCTTGAATGCTTCCCCCCCCCCCCCAATCATGACCCCAATTCTACCTTACAAATCCGGCTGGACCAGAGTCTCGTGGGTCTGGATAAGAGCTGGAAGCACAGGGAATTCGGGACAGATAGACCCCTCAGGACCAGATGAGAGAGTGGCGATACCCGGAGGGGAAGGGGGAGGTGGGGGAGAAAGGAAGAACCATCATCGTGATCTACATAGAGCCCCCTACCTAGAGGACGGACAAGAGAGTAGTGGGTGAAGGGAAACGTCTGTCGGTGTGAGATAAGAAAAAAAAATAGCAATTTGAAAATTATCAAGGGTTCTGGAGGGAAGGTGGGAAAAATGAGTTGATACCAAGGGCTCACGTGGAAAGAACGATGGTGGCAGCAGATGGACAACTGTGCTTGGCATATTGGATGGATGGATGGATAGATTGTGTTAAGAGTTATAGGAGCCCCCAATACAGTGATTTTTTAAAAAATTACAGTTTGGGAAGCACACAGGGGTCGTTCTACCCTGTCCGATAGGTTTGCTCTGCGTCGGCACGCACTGGATGCCAGTGAGCTAGGGCTTTTGTTTTAATGCACCTGAGGTTATCTGCACTTATTTCCCCTCTGGCCAGTTCTCTCTCAGTGGCCGCAGGTTAGTATTGGGACCTGGACCGTGATGGGAGCATTTACAGCATAGGGACTGGCCGTTGTTACAGGGCAGGGCTTCCCTGGCCCAGGGCCACCTGCCTCCCAACCGGTTGTCAAGGAGGCCCCGCACGCCGCAGGAGGGGACGGGCCTGGCCTCCTGCAGCGCGCGCCGCCTGCTGACCACCCTCCTCCCCGCAGACGAGGAGCTCTACGCCGGCGTCTACATTGACTTCATGGGCACCGACGCGGCCATCTTCCGCACGCTGGGCAAGCAGACGGCCATGCGCACCGACCAGTACAACTCCCGGTGGCTCAATGGTGAGCGCGGGCGAGGCTCGGAGGCCCGGGACCGGGGGCTGTCTCGCGGGAGGGGGGCTGTACGTGTGGGAGGAGGGGTTTGCAAAGGCCGCGCCCTGCCTGCCCCCAGATCCCTCGTTCATCCACGCCGAGCTCATCCCGGACAGCGCCGAGCGGAACGACGACAAGCTCTACTTCTTCTTCCGGGAGCGGTCGGCGGAGGCCCCGCAGAGCCCGGCCGTCTACGCCCGCATCGGGCGCATCTGCCTGGTATGCCTGCGCGGGCGTGGCTTTGCCTGGGTGGGTGTGGCTTTACGTGGGTTGTGTGGCTTTGCGTGGGTTGTGTGCCTTTGCGTGGTTGGGCGTGGCATTACGTGGGTTGTGTGGCTTTGCGTCGGTGGGTGGGGCTTTACGTAAGTGGGTGTGGTCTACACAGGCCCCGCCCCACTCCCATCAGCCTCGCTCTAGCCCGGCCCCTGCTCCTCGCCCCCTAGAACGACGACGGGGGTCACTGCTGCCTGGTGAACAAGTGGAGCACGTTCCTGAAGGCGCGGCTGGTCTGCTCCGTGCCGGGAGAGGACGGCATCGAGACCCACTTCGATGAGCTCCGTGAGTCCCTGGCAGGCGGGGGGGGACGGGGGGGACGGGACCTTCAGCGGGGCTCCCCACTACCCCCGCCCAGGTCCCCTGTCTAAGGCGCGCCTTCCTGTGTCCCCCAGAGGACGTGTTTGTCCAGCAGACCCAGGACGTGAGGAACCCCGTCATTTACGCCGTCTTCATCTCCTCGGGGTGAGGCCAGGGCCTGTGGCCAGTCCGGGGAGTGGTGGGGCTGGGGCTGCGACTCGTGCTGGGAGGGGCGGGGAAGGGCCTTCACCAGGCGGCGGCGGGGGGAGGGTTTGGGGGAGACAGGCTGCCCCGCCCCCAGCGCCGGCCTGTGCCGCCCCCAGCTCCGTGTTCCGAGGCTCCGCGGTCTGCGTCTACTCCATGGCGGACATCCGCATGGTCTTCAACGGCCCCTTTGCCCACAAGGAGGGCCCCAACTACCAGTGGATGCCCTTTTCAGGGAAGATGCCCTACCCACGGCCCGGCACGGTGAGCACCCGGCAGGCCTGCCCTGCCCACCCCCCCCCTGCTTTCTTCCAGTGGCCCCGACCCAGTCAGCTCCTGCCAACCAGGCGGCTGTGGGCATTGGAGCACACAGCATTAGCTGTAGAGGCCCCACAGGGCCTTAAGGCAAAGGGCACGGGTAGGCAGGCTGCCCCTCAGAAGGCCCTCAGGTCAGAGGGGCAAACTTGGGGCTCAGGGGGCAGGGCCTCTGCAGCCACAAGACCAGCTGAGGAACCCGGCTTTAACCCTGGTGGGCAGGGACGGC
>PVJH01045593.1:0-12314 GCA_004026705.1 Nesogale talazaci
TGAGGGGGTTCAAAAAGTCCTTGGGAAAATTCCATTATCTTGGAATGCCATCTTTCCACGAGTGTTTTGAAGACCTCCTTTGTAGGGCAACATTTGCCAGCACCGCATTTTTTCAGGTGTTCCAGGTTGCATTAACCAGGTTTATCACCCATTGTCATAGCCAGGGTTTGCATCAATGTGAAGAAGATGGAATTTATTTGATTTGAACACAGATTTAATAAGGGAGTAATCGGTGTGCTCTTGGGAAAAGGGGAGGTCTTGAACGTTCATGTTAAGTCATGTGGCTTGGAAACTCTTTATGTTGTTGTTATCATTATTTGATTTTTAAAAGTGTGCCTGATTGTAATGTTGAAATTCTGCTCATAAGCCCTGCTGCCAATGACTCTTTGTCAGAATTTATGAGGCACTTATTTGGAGTAATTTTTTAAAACTATAGCAAATACATATGTAACAAAATATTTGACATTTCAGTAGGTTTCACGTGTGCAGCTTAGGGATATTGCTTCTGTTCAGCAGGGTCAGTCATCATCGAGTGATTGTTGTTTGCTTGACCTGGTGGTGGCGCTAGTGAGCTGTGACACTGTAACCAGGGAGCTGCAAGGAGGGCAGAGGAGGAGGCAGGAAGCCTGCCCTAAGTCACACTAAGCCTGCAGACTGAACCATTTTTCTATAATCATGTTCTCTATACAAGCCATCAATGTATGTGTGACGGAGTACCAAATACTCTAGGCATAGGTTGTTTTCATTTAAAGCAAAGTAGTAAGGAACTAACGGGTGGTGGTGTGGGTTACAAGGTGGGCTGCCAGCCGCAAGGCCAGCAGTTCAAGCCCACCAAGCTCCATGAGAGAAAAACGAGCCTGTCTGTTCCTTGGCAATCCATAGGGGCAGTTTTCCTCCGTCCTATAGGGCCACTCTGAGTCAGAAATAAGCTGAAGGCAGTGAGCTTAGGAGAGCCAGAGCTGTTTAAAGGTTTGACTATTTCTTCTTGTTATATCTAAAAGGGTTGTTCAATTCTTTCTGAGGTTCTGAAAGTTACTGTTTCCCATGAGGTCCACATTATGAGAGCTGTGGGCTGAAACAGAGCAGGAGAGTTTATTTAATCTCCTCTATCCAGTCAGGAAAGACCCCTCGAGGGGCTGTGGGCTGCGGTTCGGCCACTCAGAAGTCCAGCTGTCTGATTTTCATGCCGTCTTGGAAATCCTAGCATACTCTGAGTTGGAATCAGCTTGGTCACAGTGGGTTATCCAGGTCGGAGCTAGTTGCATAGTCACCTGCTTATTTCATCATGAAATGGGAAATTTAGGAATGATGTTTCTTAAGTTCAAGAAAAGAATTTCTCTAATGATTTTTCCCAAGTGCTAGGTAAGTGGGAAATCTCTGTATTGTAGATTAGAGACTTGAAGACCTACCTATTCCTTAGTCTTATTGTTGATAGAATTTGGTTATGAAAATTAAAACAGCTTTCTCTAGTCAGTCATTAGAAAAAGAAGCATCCCAATTCTTTGTCCATACTATACAAGGTCATTCCTTACTGCAGAGTAATAACCTCAGGAGGAAAGAGGTTGGGAAAACTTGGAAGGGTGGGTCCCACTGGGTCAGTCGGTCTGAGCCCTTCCCCTTTGCTCGCCAGGTGGAGGAAGAGCTGCAGGAGCAGGACTTCTTGGATCGTTGCTTCCAGGAGATGCTGGATGAGGAAGAACAGGACTGGTTCATCCCATCACGAGACCTGCCTCAGGCCATGGGACAGTTGCAACAGCAGTTAAATAGTCTTTCCGTCAGCGACAGTCGTGATTCTGAAGATATTTTGGTAAGTGCCATGTGTGGTTCCACATATCACGTAGTGAAGAGAATATAGGCGTTGGAATCTTGGTCCTACAACTTGGGGGCAATCGGCAGCCCCTTGAACCACTGTTTCTCACTCGTCACGTGGGCGTGAAAGCAAGGGTCCTTTAAAGACGGACCGTACCTCATCTCACTTATTACCACACAGTCACCGCTTGCTTGTTTTCCCTAATGGGCTGTCCAAAGTGGAATGGAATTAAAATGGGAACACTGAAGAGGTTTGGTTTCAAATGACCATGTGTTGCTGTCTTTCCCTTTTACCAACTTCCAAATCTATATTTAATACAGTCTTGAATGTTATAAAAGTTGTCTGCTGAGCTTGAAAAGAAACAAACTCCTGAGAGCTCATTTTTCCACTGAGAAGACATGCTAGATTAATTTTCTTCCATATTTATTGTGTGCTGTGAATAACCCAGTTCTCACACAACATCTGTTCTGAAAGTTTGTGCCCCACGTTTGGCTAAGGTTCTTTGGATGTTTACATGAGCATAGATAGGCAAAAAGGTGAGTACAGACAGGTGATGAAATCTAAGGGTGGTGGCAACCAAACAGGTTTGAAGGAAGACTATTGACTTTCATTAGGGCGCGGTGAATGAAAAGATTCCTTGTGGAGTTAAACTTGCAGGCCTCCGGAGAATTTGTAAGCCCCTGAAGGGAACAGGAGTCTACAGGAAGGAACTTTGGTGGGTCAGGAGCTCTGTCTTTGAATGCAGTATCAGCCCGACAGGCAGAGAATCTTCTTTCTCTCCTGGAGGCTGAAGGGAAGATACTGGAAGCAGGGAGAAAATAAAATAAATGACCTAATGTACAACTTCCCATGGGATTTATTATCTCTTGATTGTTCTTGCAGAGCAAAAGTAACCTGAACCCAGATGCCAAGGAGTTTATTCCAGGAGTGAAGTACTGAACTGGCGCACAGTTTAAGGAGGACTTGTATGTCCCCAAAGCCGGGGACAGTGCTGCACAAAAAGGAGTTGAAGACGGGGGTGGGCTGGGGAGGGGTGTTCATAGGGGCAGGGGAACAGTGGTGTGACTCCCACGACCTGAGTAACTCATGTGCTTAGACTGACTCTACGAGCCTGCGAAGACTGCTCTTTGTTCTACTGCCTTCCATGGGGAACAGTTTCCTTTATTTTTTATATATTTAATCCTTTTGAGCTAAGGAAATTGCCATCGTTTCCCTTCCCTTCATCAGGAATATCTGCTATGTGTGTTTAAACAAAATAAGCTGACCAAGAAAAACTGGGTGTTTGAGAAATGCCCTGCTCACCCAGCTGTATACTTCAAAGGACCATGACCACCTGTTTGCTAAGCAGGATGGAAAGAAAAGATGGACAAGCAATATGCAACATCGCACAGCTGCCATGCCCTGGATGCGCCTATGAAGAACTGAGACCACCAGGAGCCTGTCGAGCCCACTCCTCCTGTCTAAGGAAGCACAGTCTTCACGTCCTGCTTTGTGTAGTGCTCCGAGGGTTGGTCACAGTTGTAAATCAGGGGCAAGGGCTGTGGTGGTGGTGGTCCTTTGAGTCATCAGTTGCAGTTGTCCTGCCTGTAAGCCTTTGTTTAAACTACCATCAGGCGCATCATTTATAGGGTAAAGAGCACTAGGCCACCCCATCTTTCAGAGCGTCTGTGTCCGGTCTCCTGGCTGCCCCGCCCTTACTACCAAAGCTGTCTTGAAAAGCGAGCTGTGCTGGCCATCACCTTAAACCTGTTACTTGTTCTCAATTTTATTTTGTGCAATTCAGGTTTTCCCCAGGCCCCTAAACCCTTGGTCGAGTTGGTATCTTCATCCCCTCAGAGAAAGTTGTATTGGGTTTTACAAGTAACCGTCTATTTCAGGACATTGCAAGGAGCTCATTTGCAGGTTTGAGTCCTCCTCCCCACCCCGTCCAGGGATGCAAAGGGACTCGAAGAAGCCTAGACAAAGAACCACAGGGCCTGTAATTGTCAGGAGAGAATCAACTTCATGCCATGTTGTGGTTCCCTTGTTTGCTGCTTTGCAAGCTTGTTAGTCAAGCTGCCTGGGTGCGTTCCTTTTGTCTTTCCTGCCTGGAACTCCCTGGGGTGGTGGTTTGATACTCAGCAGGAACTCAACTGGCCACGAGGCGAGGCGCTGCCTCTGTGTGATCAGGATGTCGGTGGTAGAGTCTTGTCTGCAAGAGATCGCCTCCAGCCCCGCTGTCCTGGGACTTGCAGGAGCTCGAGGGTAATCGTGGTAGGTGGCTGGGAAGGGCACTGTGTGGTCACCTAAAAGGAAGTGACCAAGCAACTTGAAATAAAGTCTTTTGTCAATTTGGCATGTGGATGTGAGACAGAGGTTGGAAGGAAAGGACTGTGTGGGGGGGCTCTCTGAAAACAAAAAAAAGCAGACTTGGTTTTCTTATGGGTTTCCTTGTTGACTTTTTGGACAGCTGATGTCACGTAAAGTATGAATCTTTCCTCATTTGAATCTGTAAGATACCGTCATGTCTTTCTTGTAAGGTCTTATGTCATAGGCGACTAGCTTGGGGAGCTTGAATTCCTAAACAAGCACATTGATTCCTCAAGCATCTACCTCAAGAGAGTGGTGGAACCTTACCCGCCTTCAGAGAGAATTGCTAATGAACGACATCATCCCTGCCGCTAAGAGAGGGGGCTTGGAAGCACAGACATGGAGACTTCTGAAGACTGTTGGAATACCTTTTCAGACTGGGGGGCGGGGGGAAGATGTCAATGGTGAAAGCAGTAGGTTCTGTTTGGTGTCCCAGCTGGCAAGTCTGGCAGGGATCCGAGGCCAGTGTTTCTTCCCCTGGGAGGGGGCTGCTCTCGGGCAGCAGGGTAGGGTAGGCAACCAGGTGCAGTGCAGGGTCTTGACCGTGCTGCTGGGCTGTTCCATTTTGGATGTTGATCTCCTACTTGATTTCACAAGACCTGTTTGGTTAGGACTAAAGGGATTTACTTTTAGACAAGCCGTGGAACCTGAGGGCTGGGGCTTCCAGTCCTACACCAATAGAGACTGACTTCAGAGTCAGACAGATAACACGACCCCCTGGTGGTGGTGGTGTGGCTATTACATGCCTTTGCCTCATCGTGAGCCTGCGTCTGTGTCACAGAAGGAAACACTGCCCAGGTCTTGGCCGCTCTCACATCCATCCCTGTGTGTGAGGTTACTGGTGCAGCCACCGGGCCTGTCGTCTCGCTGAGGGCTTGCTTCCATGTCACTGACCCTCTAACCAGCGCCATGCCCTTCCCCAGGTACTAGATCCTCCTGAGAACACGTCCCAGAGTCCGGGAGACGGTTCTAAGGGACAGGACTCGTGCAAAGAGTGGTTCATTCTTGTAGCCCAACTCCTCGCCACCTGTTGTGTGTGGTGGGTGAGAGCAGGACTCCTGCCCAGATCCCAGACGCGGCGATTGTTATCAGCTGCCAATTTCTTAAGTTTGTTAACCTTTCACCAGGGAAAGGCTGGGAACCTCAGTAGGTCTGACTTTTACTCCTGGGAGAGGTTCCAAGTGCAGGTCGGACTCAACGCCTTCATAGCTCAGTGCTGAGACAGCTATTTATTTATAGGTGATTGTTTTGATGTTGAATTCAAGTCACCAGATTCAAACCTTTTGGGAGGGTGGGGACAAGGAGAAGTTTGAGGACTTGCACGAACAGAACTGTCTTGATAGTTGCCAGGTCTGGCTGGTGCAGCATGGCTTATTAAATGATGGATTTTAAATTATGATGAGTGTTTGACTCTCAGTCTTCAGGATGGAAGTAATTTCATCTCTTTTCAAGAGGTGGAGGCCAGAAATGTCTTTTCCATTTCTTCAGGCCTTTTAAACGTCACTACAGCAGACAATGCATGAAGACATCCTCAGCCGGAGCATATGCAGAGCTGGGCCCGGGAACCAGCATCTGATGGCAGCAGTGAGCTTCGGAGGGCCAGACACGCTCAAGCCAGAAATCATCCCAGAGAGGGCTGGACCATTGCAGCACCTTTCATTCCTAAAGCAAAAACCGCTGGGGTCTCACGTCAGCTTTCAATGTTACCTGGCTTAAAATAAGAGGTTCCTGTTTTTGTTTTTCAATGAAATACAAAGAAGCTTCTATATTACTCTAATATCTAAGCTGTGATTGTTTCAGAGAGGCTGAGAGAATTGGTCGGTTGGATATGCTGGCACGTAGTAGCACATGTCGGAGAGGAAAGAGATGTGACAGAAAGCCAAAGGGAACGGCCTGCCTGGGTCTTCAGAAGAGTGCTGCTGGAAAGGGCAGGGAGAGAGAGAAATGGCTCCGGCCCGAGACATTGATAAGAGAGCCCCCCAGCACATGTAGCCAAGACTTGGGATGTCCCTCTCCCAGGGGCATCCTGCGTATGCCTAGCCACGCTTCTCCGAGACACCCAACCTCATCGCTTTGAGAAAGGAGAATCAGCCTTGGTTTGGCCCACAAAGGCTTGCTTTCCTGCCTCTTCCCTCAGTGCCCCCGGTGACCGTGTAGTCCTGGACTCTGCTAGTCCCTCGGTCCCGTGCAGCGCAGGGAGCACGCTCATAGCCACGGCTCTGTAGCCCCGTGGTGGCGACTGCCACTCTTAGGGAGTCGCCATGGTGGAAAGGTTTCGTTCTGTCCCTTTGCTTTTACTCCGGAGCTCTCGCTGCTGACTAGGAAACAAGTTCCTGGCCAACACCCACTGCTGTCCACAGCCAGTCTGCGTGGTTCACGGGCCCCGGCAGAGGACAGCCTCGGACGCTTCTCTACATGCTGTCAGCCCAGAGCCCCGCCTCCAGGGGACAGGAGAGAAACAGGCGACACACCATCTTTATTTCTGCCCTTAGGAGTGTGTTAGTCACTCAGGGTCTTCATTTATGTCTTCACCACCGAGCTAGCTTTCCCAGTTCTGCTGTCCTTTTACTTAATAAGACTAAAAAATGCGAAAGTACCAAGGTCATATTAACATTTTCACCTTGTAAACCTACAACTTCAGAAACACGTGACTGCTTCATAGGGGTGGTTTGGAAGGCAGGATGTCTTTTATTTTCATGACTGCTTTATTGAGGTGTAATTTGCATATAAAGTTTGCCCATTCCAAGCATACCATTCAGTGATTTGGGTGACTTTTCCAGTAATGCAGCTATCACCATAACTCCGTTGCGGAACATTTTCAAACACTCAGGTTCTTTACCACCCCCACCACCCTGCCGTCAGGGCACTCAGGCCATCTCTGCTCATTCAGGTTCCAGCCCCAGTCCATCCCTCTTCTTGTCAATTTGTATTTTGTGGACAAAACCACACATGTGCTCTCTCGTGCAGACTTCTTCCACTTAGCAGAGTGCTTTTGAAGTTCCTCCACGTGTTAAGTAGGGGCCGTCCTTTGTTCCTTTGTCTTGTTGACTGCAGCCCACTGTGTGGCTAATATCGTCCTTGGCCAGCAAGGACCTTTACGTTTGGAGGCAGCCCTCTGGAGAGCCAGGAGGAACCGCTGCCTTCAGAACCAGCTTTTCCTCTTCCAGAAACTCGGCTTGAAGAGCTTGCACTGCTGCAGAAATTCTTATTTTGCAATTTTTTTATAAGGCATGTTTGTGCTGTCTACACATCCGGACTTTCTGAAGCAACCGAGAGTCATTTAATAAATATGCGCATGTGCTTCAGTGGATAAGCAATGGAAATCTTCCTGTTCGGTTGAATTTCGTCCCTCCGCCAGGCGGGATGGGGCAATCAGAACTCCACACACAGCAGCACGTCTCCACTGTGGAGCCTGCAGAGATGGGGCTGCTGTGGTCGACGCTCTTGAAGGACGGAGGGCAGATAGCAGAAGGGAGTGGAGCTTGTGGGACTAAGTCCCCAGCAGGCCTGGGCCTGACAGGCTGGCGGGCAGGCAGCTCTGCGCCCCCAGCAGGGCCTCAGCCCGGTCTTGACCCCTGCTTCACTAAAGCTGCTGCTGTTCTTTTCCCTCTCGAGTGTTACATGGCAGTTATTAGTGCCACTTTGGAGGAGGGACAGGCCTTTACATTTGAAATCATTTTCAAAATATATCAAAAATGGAAAAAGGTTAACTTTTACTATTTTTTTTGCTATCTAAACCAAATGGCAGCTGATCGATGTCTCAATAAAATGAGAATAAAATGCATTTGCTCACTGTGGTGATATTTTTCTTAAGATTGGGACATCCTGTCAGCAAGGTGTGTGCGTGTGTGTGCGCGTGCAAGTCTGCTCACACTCGTGTGCAAAGATCCCATAAGGCTTTTTTGTAATAAGTCAGCATTGGAAAGGAACATGATTTGGATCCCTCAGCGATGCCAAAACAGCGATGGTGTAAATTGAGTGCAGATTCTCTGGGAGATGGAAACGCCATCTTCAGAATGTAGACGTAGAATATGTTGAGGAATAACAACTTCACATTTGGATGTTTTTGTGCTAAAGGTCTCTATTGGAACAAACCTCCCTTACTTCGTCTCATCTTTTGAGCTATGTATTCATGCTTATGTTACTGCTATTGAGTATTTCACAGGAAAGCAGTTCCATGAATTTTCACCAGTTCAGAGGGTGAAATTTTAATCCTTAGAGCGGCCATCACACCTGGAAGACATTCGATGTGTTTGTGCCGAGTGAATGGTGACATGCTGACCAGGGGAGGTCGTGTGTGAGCAGTGATGACTGTATACATGAACTACCCCAATTTCATAGGGGAAGGAAAATGGAAGTTTAAAACTGAAGGGAAGAGTCATTAAAGTCACTGAGGGTCTCCTGCACCTCAGCTTCTCAGCCTCAAGAACTGGAGAACAAGCGGTTTCATTACTTTTTTGCCTAAAGGAACTAGGTGCATGGCAATGGTGCCTTCAGTTTTCCAACTCACACCTAAGTGCCCCCCTCCCCACCCCATGAGACCCATCAAGGTGTGTTCCTTGTGCAGCTCCCAAAACTGCTTTCAAAATAGACCTTGATAGTGGATGATTAAGCATAATGGCAAAACAAAAAAAAGCATAATGGCTGGATCTTGAGGATTAGTTTTGTTGGGGGCACTTATAAATCCCACTTTTTATCCAAAAAGTTTGATTTGAACCCAAAATGCTGCTTGATCTGCCTTCAAAAAAAAAAAAAATCAACTCACTGCTGTCAAGTCGATTCTGACTCAGACTATATAGGACAGGGTAGAACTGTCTCTTTGGGTTTCCAAAAAAAAAAAAAAATCTACAGGAGAAGAAAGCCAGTCCCATTTCTCCAAAATCCACTTATTTAAATTCAAACAAGCAGTATTCAAAGCAATGCAATAAGATACTTCTTGACTGCCCGTGTTCTTCCCAAGCTTTTTTACGAGTGAGATTTGCTGAGAGCTAGACATACCTGGTGTGGGCCGTGGATGAGAGTCGGCGGTTGGCTGTCCTTTCAGAGGGGACCTCTAGTTTGTGTTGCTCAACCCTCTGGCTTCCTGGGCTGAGCACGATGGGCTAAGAGCTGCTGCCCTTCTGTTCAGGATGAACGCCCCACTGAGGGTAATGTTGAAATAACACACAGGCTGCCCAGGAGAGCACCCTCGAGTGCTGATCACGGGCCCCTCCCACAATTACCCAGAGGACTCGGTAGAAATGGAAACTCCCCATCCCACCTTTGGCCTACACTAAATCAATGTAGGGGTTGAGTCTTGGGACAGGGCGCAGACATCTGAGTTTAAGGAATGTGAAAAACTAGTCTCTCTGGCGTGACCCAGCCTGCTCGGAGTTTACACTTGGCCACTGTAGAGGAAGCCTGGTCTTCAGGCCACCACGCAGTACAGGCAGAACAGGAAGCTCTGGGCCTTTTGACCTGATCTGGTGTCCAGACCATTGTTCCTAATGCCACAACAGCACATAGTGTGGCATGCTTTAGCCAGAGCCAGTCTGGAAGTAGCCAGGAATAGGTGGGCCACCGAGATCAGTTGGTTGCCTTTGTATCTCAGCAATCTTTTTATCTTTCAAGAATTTATTCAGGTAGCAGGCTTCCACATGGGCTTCACCACTCCCCATTACCAAGTCAGGGAGGTTCAAATTGGAGATGCACCCACCCTCGATTCCAATTATCCCAAGCGAAGGATAGCCTTGAGAAGAATGGGAAATCCTGAACAACTTTGTTGGGCTTGGGAGGAATCTGTACATGGATCAAGAGGGAGTTGTACAAACAGCAAGTGAATACTGCCTGGTTTCAAATCAGGAAAGGTGTGTGTTGATGGTCCCTGACATCACAAGAGGAGAGGAGGGACCCAAGCCCAAGCCGATTCCCTGTGATGTTTTCCATGGAGCTGGGCAGGGAAGACTGACAGCTGGAAATCAAGGATGCAGATTGGTGGGCAGCCCACATAGTTGGGGGTTGGGGGGACAGAAGCCCAGATAATGGAGCTGCTCCAGGGCTAAGGCTACCCATGAGGAGTCTGGGTTGCCAAGCCAGCGCCCTGAGGGAGGACGTGCACAGAAGTGGGCTGGGTGACACTGCCCCACTGGGGAGGAATAAAGTGCGTTTATTTCCTTTTGTATTTCTTGGAAATGGGAAACAACCTCCCTTCCCTTACCCCATCATCCACTGGGCTTGGAGGGACTGGGGTCCTAGCCCTGGGCCCCCTGAGAGAAGGTGTGGGAGTAGAAGGCCGTAGCGTTGACACTGTAGTCCATGGGGAGCCTGTACCCGATGTGCCTGGCCCCGAGGCTGGCCCCACCCAGGGCCGAGGAATGTCTTAGTTTCATCAGAGTGAAGCGGGAGAACGCGGGCTGAGCCTGGCGCGCTCGGCCCTGGGTCAGCTCCGAAACAAAGCCTGGGGAGAGATGGAGAAGGCAGAGATGAGTGGAGCCCAGAGACAAGGGGGAGAGGGGGCCTGGGCCCCGGGTCCTCCTGTGGTGGTCCTGGAGGGGTCCTATGCCAAATTCCCAAAACGGGGTGCACCAGGGCACAGGAGCTCAGAAGCAGTTGGAAGAGCCCCCGCCAGCCAGCGCAGACTCACCTTCTTGCAGCAGCTCCCAGCTCTTCCACACAGAGCCCACGCACAGGATGGGGAGGCCAGTCTCCCCTTGGAACAAGACCTGGGTGGAGGGCACGGAATGGACACTGAGTGCCGACTTCTCCAGGAGTTCCAGCCCACCATCGCATCCCAGGTATGTTCTCTGGAGTCAAGCCCCAGAAGGGGGGCTCACACCAATGAGAGACGACACTGCCATTGAGAGGGATTCAGACTCAGCCCTATAGGACAGACTAGGATGGCACCATAGCGGTGCAGGGGCTGTCGGTCCTGCAGGAAGCAGATGACTTCGTTCTGTGGAGGGGCTGGTGGGCCTGAACCACCAACCTCGCAGGTGGCAGTCCACCACTTAAAGCTGATGTGCTACCAGGGCTCCCAGGCAAGGAAGAAGGAGAAGAAAGTAGGAGGGATCCAAAAACACAAGGGAGGGAAGAGAATGAGAAAGGGGGTCCGAAACAACAGAGAGGAAGAAGAGGGTGGGGTGGACAGGAACAGGGAAGAAGGAGGGGGCAGGCGGTGCGAGCAGTGTGCAAAACCAAGGCTCTGGGTCCTGCACTGAAGACAGACCAGGGTGGCCCCACAGGGGAGCCGCTGGATCCAGAACTTTTCCCTGCGATAGCCTATCTCGAGATTCTCTCTCCCTTTCTCGGCTCATTTACACTAGTGTCCGATCGCACAGTGTCTTTCCTTCAAGGGAAAGGGCCCAAGCTGGCCCAGCAGCTCCCCCCCCCCGCCCCTGCCCCCACCCCACTGCCACCTACCGGGTGGATCGCAGGCAGCACAGCCACCACGTGTCTGCCCAGCACTTCCCCAGCTTTCCTGAAGATGTACCTGCAGAGGGCATCTCCCTGCTGGGCCCCTGGAGTGGCAGGGAGAGAGGCAGATGAGGCGGCTGCATGGCACCCAGCTTCTGGCTCTATTATTCCCGCCTGTTGCTGAAAGCACTTCTGGCTAAAGGGAAACCACACCCCCTGCCAGGGCGAGCCCCGGGCTCAGCAGGCCCAGCAAGCCCCCAGGGCAGCCACCTCCAGGGCTTTATTCCAGGCATGGGGAACTCTCACAAGAGGGGTACACTGTCCCCTGGCTTGTTCTCCAGCTTGTCCTCTTATTGAGGGACTGTCCTCAGGACCCCTCAGTTCTGGGACCTCCAGGAGGGAACCCGCCTGAGCAGCTGATGGGTCTCCTGCAACCACCCAATAGTGCACTGTGGGTCATTCCACCCTCCTCCCACCCTGCCCCAACCGCTGCCCTGCTCACTGTGCTGCAGGAGGGGCAAAGGAGGCCCTGTGTGGAGGGCCCAAGGGTGAGTCTGGCCCTGACGGTGCAGAGGGAGCAACACGCAGGTTAGGAACCCCTGCTTTCTGCTTCTCCTGACTCCCAACAAATGATGTGGAACTTCTCCAGGACCCCTTACTTCTTTGGGCATAACAGAATGACAGCTCTGCCCCAGGGTCATGGACGAGGGCAGTGCTCAGGAGCGTGACTTCTATCTCCCATCCAAACCCTCCCACTGGGGAG
>PVJH01045594.1:0-12315 GCA_004026705.1 Nesogale talazaci
GAATAAGTCCCGGAACCACCCCCCCCAGACCCCAACTCCTCCGCCAGCAGCACGACCTGCTCCAAGGGCCACCGCTTGGGCCGGGAAGCTGGCAGCCGCCAGCACCTCCCCCAAAGTGCCCGGAGCTGGCGGAGCCTGGACCAGCTACCGGTGCGGGGGCCTGCCGCCTCCTACTAGCTACTTTTATACTCACTTGACTGATAGGACCTGGACGATATAGGAGAGAAGAGAGAAAGGGAGAGAGAAGGAGGGGAAAGAAAGAGAGACAGGGAGGGTGAGAGAGAGACTGTAGGGAGGATGAGAAAGAGACTAGAAAGGGGGAAGAAAGAAAGCCCAAAGAGTCAAGTGAAAGAGAGTAAAACAAGGAGGGAAGGGTGGGAAAGCATGGGGAGTGGGGAGAGATACCCTAATATCTGAATTTGGACATTTCCAGGCTAAAAATATCACTTCACTGAACTTCACAACCTCCAATTAGACACGTGTTTCCCCCACCCCCACGTCACCGAATGATTAATTTGCCGTCTCAATCAGAAATAATTATTTAGAATTGTATAACAGATTTAGGACTTCACAGAAAGCAGGCAATTCTGCAGAGAATCACAAAATGGCATTTAACGACGATCTTGGCCGGTCTCGCGTTAATCATTAAGGTTTCCCTTGAAGAAGACGCAGCCCCTGTGCTCTGAGCTAGCAAGACGGTGGCCCGCAGCCAGCAACGAAGTGTCTCCAAGTATCTGGGGCTTTCAATGAGAATTTTCTTTCTTTCAGTTAGCTAATTGGTCAGTTTGATCTGTTACACGACGTTTCTTTTTTAGGAAGTGAAGACTCTTTCCCAGAATTATGCAGATGAAGTGGGGTTCTTTCATAGAAATGCAAACTGTCCCCACGTGTTGACAGAAGATACTCCTTTAAACCTTAATTTAAATACCTGGCCGTTTCCATTTTGTAAACTAATTATTTCAATAGCACAAGCCTCTGAATGCAAGGTGCTCTGTCCCCTGAGGTCCCTTTCCCATCGCAAATTGGACAATCAGAATCATCATAAAATTTCTAGTCACCTATAGGATGTATCCATTGTAAATGTGCCCCCTCAGTGTTCATAAACCACGCCACCGCCTCTTTTTCAGACATACACAAAAAGAATGCCTCTGATTAATAATCTCTTACGCGGCACACTGAAGCTAAAGGCAGGGAACCACAGGGCGCCAGAGAAGGGCGCAGAATTCTCAATACCTAATCTTTGAATACAGAGTCCAAAAGACCTGCGAACTGCTAGACTTCCGAAGGAGAAAACCACAGGGCAGCGGGTGCTTTGGGGAAAGGCAGGCGCGGCCCAAAGACCCACTCCCTCCTGGGCCAGCGCAGAACAGGGCGCCAGCAAGCAGTTCAAGCAGTTCGGTGGGCAAGCGTGGGTATGAAAGAAGGTGCAGCTAGCTGTCTCCCGTGGTCAGGCCTAGATTGATTTTCTTTCTTACTTTTCTTTTGCTTCGTGAGCGTGGAGCTGGGGAGGGGGCAAGAAAATTGAAACCCCCTCAACTCTTCTGGGAACTAGCTCCCACAAAGCTGAAATTTCAACCTCTTGTTTTATTTTCAAAGGCCGTGTGCAGCCCTAGTTGACTCTCCCGACTCGGGATTTAGCAGGATAAGTCTCCCAGGGCCCAGCGCTGTCCACCTCCGGCGCAAGGAAGGAGGGAGAATGGGCTCTTTCTCTAGTAGAAGGGCTCTGGGCCACCGCTTACGTCGGGGACCCGGCATTTCTCCTCGATGGGTCCTTTCTTTGCTTTCTCTCTTCGAAGGAGCCCCCCGAGGTTGGCCCGGGTCTCTGTGGCGGCAGCCAGGTGAGCGAGGGATGGCTCCCGGGAGAGGCGGCCCTCTCTCAGGAGGGTCTGGGACCAAGGCCCGCGGCGTGGAAGGCAGCGCGACTCTGGGGCCAGCGCGAGCTTTCTGGCTCTGGCTGGCAGGGGAACAGCGACACCTACCGGACGCACAGTACCGCGCTGTGTCCGTCGGGGCAGCCGAGGGCGGGGGTCGCCGGTTCCGTGAACTAGGGAGACCTTGGAACCCACGGCTCTGCTGTTCTCTCCAGGCCTCGCTCAAGTAGAAGAAAACAAAGCCATAGTTTCTAGAGATCCTAGAGAATTGCAGACCTCTCTCTCTTTCTCTTCTCTTTTATCTCCCCCACCCCCACCCCACCCCTGGTCGAGGGTCCTTTATTCTGGGGAAGCTTGGGAATCCGCTAATGAAGTTTGACCACTGCCTCCCGACTTTGTAAATCCAAGCCCTGATTTCTTCGGGTTGGTCACCCAGGCCTCTTTACTACTACCCTCATTTCCTTGCTGACTGAACATGGCATCTTGCAAATTAGGAACTGAGGGGAGTTCATTACCCTTCCTTTCAGAAGGGGAACTGCTGGAGTCACGGGCAGAGTTAGAGGACACTGGCGCCAGTCAGGTGACCACAAAACTCTCCTTCCTGCACTCCAGACCCCTACAGCATCCTTAGTGCTCCCTCCCAGCCAACAGGGATGGAAATTCGACATCTTAAAACTTGAAAAAATTAGAATCTTGTTAATTATGTTCGAATTAAGGGCAAATATGGTATGCATGTGCGCATGTGTGTGTGTGGTATTTTCAAATAATTTATTTGAGACCTAAGGATAGATGTGTGCCCTATGAAGGGGCTTAGGTGGTTGGTTTCTGTTGGGAAAGGTGGGATGCTGGACTGAGGTGTAGCCAGGCTATACACATCCCAGCAGGGAAGGATGAGGATGGGGTGGGGTGGGGTGGCTTAGTTTTCCAGATCATTCTTCCCTGCGGAAGCAAATAGCAATTTCATACAAAAGGAGATGTCTGTGGTCCCAGCAAGGGGTGAAAGATAGACCCACCCCAGCTCCCCTTACTCTCCCAGGTGACTGCTTTTTGAGCCCACCTGGGCCTAAGACATTTAATAAAGTGTGACTTCATCACTAACTATCTCTAACATGAAAACAGCTTCCCTTTCGCAGAAAGATGGTTGTATTTAAATGAATTTGAATCTTTGAGATTTCCATTTAAAATATAGTTCCAGTTTTTTTAAATCCTAGAATTTGAAAACACCAACAAGAAAACTAACCACCCAAACCCCTTTTCATTGAAAGTGAAATCTTAGAAATTATTTTTGTAGTTTTGGAGACTGGTTGAAAATAGTACTGTTTTGCAGTGAAGGGGGGGGGGTCTTGGGAGGGCTTAAGTTTTTGTATGCATACCTTACAATTATAAAAGTTTACCAATTCTTTCTTATTTAAATAAAATTAGAATATTTTGCTATCTCCCCCAAACCAAGAGTTTTAGATCAGGTCTCCTTCCCTTTCTTTTATTTCACACACTCCTCCTCCCTAATTTCCTTTTAGAAGGTTGTTTATTTCTTTTATCTCTTTGTTTTTTTCCCCTTGTGATGGCAATGTAATCTATGGTTATGTGAATTTACACTCCAGAGCTGGCCCTGCATCAGCTTGTGTCAGATGTATAGATAAGCCTGTATCAGTAATAATGAATAAAAGGAGTAACCAAATGGCATTCTGTCAATTAATCCCATTGCAAAGCAGTCTATTTTCTCCTTGTAAAATGGAAGCCTCCACAAGAAAATGAAATGATTACAGAAGAATTAGATTACAGTGGGCACGCAACAAGCGCCCATCAACCAAACCCAGAGGTGCCTTTGGATATTAAAAGGACCTTGAAAAACACAGAGATAGAAAATATCTTTGTAAAAAAATCTTAGAATAGGTTTTCCTTGTGGTTTAATCATCTCGGATTTTGGTGACCTTAAGAATGGTTGCAAAAAATAAAAAGAATGGTTGCTGTGGCATTTGATATTCAGAAAACAGCTAAGCAGAATTCAAGTGTCAAAAATGGTGGGATTGCTCTGCCTGTCTAACCCCAACCCAACAGTAGCCTAGTAAGCCCTAACCAAAAGGACTGGTTCTTGATTTACAACTGATCATAGGCTAGTGAAATTGTTTGTTTAGCTTGGTTTATTTCACAGTTTCATGAGGATGCACACACACACACATCCACGGTTTCTATAGTGGTGTGGGTGCAAAGTGAGGGTGGAGATCCTTCTTTTTGTTCTATTTAGGTTTCTCTCAATGCATTTCTTTTTTAATCTCTTATTGAGCAAGAACACTAAGCAAGGAAGACAGGCTAGACTGTCATTCGACGGTGCCTCTGTTCCATTCCTTTGTCACCCCTGCCCTCCCTCTGAGTTCTCTGGCAGGGCACTGCCTTGCTTCCTCTCCTGCTTGTTGAAGGGCATTGAAGAACCAAGGGAGACATCAATAGGGATATTGATCAGAAAGTACACCTTTAGGTACCAGAACTAAGTAGATACATTTGAAACCGGCAGACTTTTCTTCAGGTAGTTGTCTGGAAGGGGAGATGCTGGCAGGCTGATTGCTTAAAGCCCTTGGGGAGAGATGGAGGCTCCCTGCCTCTGGATGGCCTCCTTTTAGCTTCAGAGAAATCCGTGGGGGCCCCAGTGACGTTCGACTTCAGGGCGTGAAGCTGCCAGGCACCTGTGTGCATCTGGATGGAGACGGATGTGTGAGTGAAGAGAGGGGTCGGCGCTTCAACTAAACGCCATCGGAAAAGACACCGGTCCTTCAATTTTGCCATGTCATCAAGTGGGGCCAGGCATCCAGGGGCCCCAGGTTTATTCCTGGACGGACAACAACATCATTGCCTTTGACGGCTCCTTCGAATATGGCTTCCTTCTGGTCTGTGATTCTTTATGGTACGTCCTTAGAGCAGGGCGAGGCTCTAGCCTCCCCCTCCCCCTTCTTGGTCCCCGCAAACAAAACCACTCTACCACTTGAGCCATCTGCCGCAGGTGTAATGGATGGCAGGGGGCCGACCTAACCACACTCCCATCTCTTCTAGGTCGTCGCAGCGCTGCACCAAACAAACGAGCCCTGTTTCACCACTAGGGTGCCGAGGTGGATGGTAGATGCTGCCCCCACCCCCAGCCCCTGGCAGCGCTCAGTGCTTAGAAACCAGTGCCAGCTGACACAGGAAACACACAGGCACGGAGAAAAGGCCAAAGGGACGCGCGCTCGTCCTGCTCCCACTCCCGCGCCTCCCCCACGCCCAGCCCCGCTCGCGAGGACACGTACACTGCCATGCCACATTTAAAAGGCCGCACGACTCTCTCAGAATTTGTGGTTGCATATGATGGCCACTGCATGCAGCCCACAATGTGTGTGTGTGTGTGTGTGCACGCGCGCGCGCGGGAGTGTGTGTGTGTGTGTGTGTGTGTGCGCGCGCGCGCGCGCCGTGTTTAAAACGCTTATTGGTAGGTCAGCAGCAGCTGATCAGACATGGTAATCCAATAACCATTTCTGATTACATACAATTTTTCGTTAAAGGTTGTTGTGGGGTTTTTTCCCAAGGGGGAAACGGGAACCTGCTGGTTTCCTGCGCCAATCTCAGGTTCCCAGTTGAGCTTCCTGGGAACCACCGAGCTGCGCAGCAACGCCTCGGCAAACTTTCTCTTTTCACGGTTTGAGCGAGACGCGCTCTCTCTGAGCCGGGGACCATTTATTTGCACGCGGATGGGAAAAGCAGGGCATTGTGGGGGCACGACCTCTTGGACAGAGCCTGCAAGCTGGAACCCCCTGGCCCCCGCCCTCGACCCCCTCCCCCGCGGTGCTTGGCGCCCGGGAGGACGCGGAGGGTGCCCGCTGACCCCAGCTGGCCCAGGCCAGCCCTCTGTGTGGAGAGACCCCCGGCCCCTCCCACTCTTCTCGGGATATTTGAAGTCCCGGGTCCCGGGTCCCTCTCTCGGCCGCCCGGGCTCCGCACCCCGCCAGGTACCACTCTGCGGCCCTCCGCCTACTCACCGCCGCGAGGCCGGGGCGAAGGGTGGCGTCAAGTTTCCTCGCTGGCGGCCAGTGGGCCCGCGCCCCGGGTGCCCGCCGCGCTTCTCCGCCAGCGCGCCCCATCTCTCCTTCGCGCTCTGTGTCGCACACGAGGATTACTTGTGACTTTTAGAGGCAAAAGCTTGCTTATTCAGAGGAGGAGAGGGAGGGGAGAGACAGGAGGAGGACGGGAGGGGGGAGAAGGGGGATGGAGGAAGAAGAGGAGGTGGAGAGTCGTTAGGTAGGGAAGGCGGTGGAAGAGAAAGATGAGGAGGAGGAGGAGGAGGAGGAGGGAGGGGAGAAGAGAAGGGGGGGGAGAGGTGGTGGGGGTGGCCGGGGGGAGGGTGGAGCAGCCGAGGATGGGCTGGGATGCGACGGCGAGGAATTAGCCGCTCCCCACCCAGCTGCAGTGCGACGCCCCCAGCGTCCCCGGGGAGCCGGCGCGTCAGCTCGAGGCTGGCCTAGGCGGGGCCGTACAAAAGCGCGTGCTGGGGGCCCCCCGGCGCGGGCTCTGCCGGGTGGACTCGGTGCGAGCCCGGGCCTAGCGAGCGGAGTCTGTCGAGGGGCCCCCAGCACCGTGCAACTTTGATTTCATCCCCAGGCGCCTGGCCGCAGTCGCCTGCCGGTCAGTCCGGAGCGGGAGAAGCACGCCAGCCCCGTCCGCGGGTGACCACCTTAGATCAGCCCCCTGGGGTGGACGCCGCGCACACGCCTGGTCCCACACCTCAGAGCCACAGTCCCGTTCCTCTGTTCACTTGGGGGCGTCCCGCAGCTTGTTTATACAGGAGTGTGTGTGTTTGTGTGTGTGTGTGTGTGTGTGTGTGTGTGTGTGTGTGCAGCACGCGTGCCCCTGGCGAGAAAGAAGGTAAAATCCCCGCAGGAATAAGTAGTTTTGTGTTCTTGCAGTTCAAAGCCCAGGACCAAGTTGGATCATATCCGATATTTGAGATTAGAGCTAGCACCAAGTGATCAAGGAGGGAACTCACTAGATCTTTTTAACTGAATTGCTGTGCAGGGAGGATTGTTTATGATCATTATTGTGCTAAGTCAAATGAAAATGGACTAAAATATAAAGAACAGTTGCGGAGGGGAAAAGGGGGTGGGTGGAGGGAGCATTTCAGAAACTGTTCAGGAGACAAACGTGTTTGGGAAGGCTTTCTGGGGAAAAGCATGTAGGATTGTAGAGGCGCACGCCTCCAGCACACAGCAAGCCGCTGTATGAAGCGATGGGATTAACAAAAACAGGAGTAGCCTTCCCACCCTAGAAGGACCCATTAGTTCTTTATTAAAGGCATTAAACCAGCCTCGTGGCATCATTACAAGGCAGTCTTTAGTGAACATATATGGGGATGCGACAGCTCCGTGTATAGAATTATCTGTGCACACAACTGCGTCCATAAAAAGACCAAGTTTGAACATCAAAGTCCATTAAAAGATAGATTCTCAAGCACCTAAAATATTTTTCAAAATGGCCATTTATCTTGGTGTCCAGGCAAACGTGTAGAGGAGGCATGGCACTTATAGCAGGCTACCAAGATCCACACAGTTCTGCTGACATTAGCAGTGGAGAGTACATTACAAAATGGGGGCGGTGGGGGGGAGGGAGGAGATGCAGGGAGGACAACCCTGAGGGGCGGGGGATGGAAGAAGGCTTCAGTGACAATTACATTCTTGCATAGCTCTCCAAGCAGTCTAACTTTAAGAGCAAAGGCATACTGTAAAACCATTCGAGGGTTTGGTGCCCAGCATATGTAGGGATTTTGTTACGGGGTTGTCATTAGTATATGGAGGGTTCTCTCTATTCTGCGCCACAAAGAATCCACTCAAGGCAACTTGTTCACATTTGACTTGGTTGAGAACCCGTTTATCAGGCCAAATCTTCTGTCAAAATAAGTAAGACAAAATGTGACTTCCTTGTGCCCACCCCAATTTTGAAGGAAAATGGAAGGAACAAAGTCGTTCTTTGAAAATTATCTTTGTCATAAGCAAGTAAAATTATTCCCTTCGGCTGAATGAATGGGTCCTGTTATCTATTTTATTCATTGAAGAAAATATTTTGCCAATCTAAAGAGGCATCTGAAAAGAATGTTCGGGAAGCAGTGTCAACAGGAGAAGTAGGAAACACCTTACACACCCAGCCCAGCCTGCAATCATGGGTCGCAGGTCCAGGAGCGCTTTGCCAGTGGTGTTCTCAGCATGACTCCACCCCCAGCCCACCTCGCACCTCCACTTGGGTTAGGCTGCATTCATGACGTTCAGAATGCAAGCTCAGTACATCAGCCACGCATTTAGAAATGGTTATTTGTTTAAGGGCAACGTTCAGACTCCAGTACAATGACATCGTGGAAATGGAGACCTTATTTTTTCATTGTTTGGCAATTGCTTAATAATTAAACTGTCATACTTATTGAATATCATTTAAAGAATTTGCCTATCTTACTTTGAAATGATTATCCATTGTTTGGTTCAAGTGATACCTCAGGATTGGGCTCTCTTGGGGGTGACTTGAAAGGTCTATCTTTGAGGAAGATAAACTTAATATAAAAACCAGAGATTGATTATCTGATAGCCTGAGGGGGAGCAAAAGAAATTCTAGGTTTTGCTTAAGTAGGGCTTAGCAGTTTGCTAATGCTGTCTTTATAGTTTAAAGAGGAAAGTTTACATTGTATTCTTTGCCCCTCATCCCCCCCCCTTTAAAAATGTCTGCAACCTGGGAGATTTGCCTTTGTCATGGGTTCAGTGTCTGGAAGGCTTAACTTAGCCACTGATGCCCCTACGCTGTACACTGCACCCCTCAAAGGTTTGGGGTGCCTCCTGAAGTCACTCCAGACAAAACAAAACAACAGCAACAACACCCCCCTCATAGGATTCTATGGCACCAGCCCTGAGGAGTTTATTGTACATTTATCCGTTTTGTTGTTATTGTTGTTGTTATTGTTGTTTTAATCACCACAGCATTAGGGAAGAAAGGTAACAGGAAAACAATCTGATTCTGATCAAAAGAAGTTTGACCTGTTGGTATGAAGTGATTGTTCCAGCTCCAAGTTTCCAAGGAAGCCCACTGCAGCATGCTGGGGCTGGCCTCTCTACCCAGGTCCCTCAATACAGGACCTTGTGCTGGCAAGTGATCCAGCAAATAGAATTCTGGAAGAGCCTCCTGTGGGTGTTCCGAAGAGGGCGTATGGAGGGTGTTCCTCTTTGGGCTGCAAGTTCCCAGGACACTAAGGACCCTGACAGCTGTAGGAAAAGCAAGACTCATTTTGGCCACAGCCACTGTAAACTTTATTTTAAAATATTCTCCCTCAGATGATAGTAATCCCTTACAAGATTTTAAAATTCTCATTTATATTTACAGGTAGTCATTAAGTGGAGTTGTATTGCCATTCACACAGAGGGGAGGGTGTGGAGAAGCCGTTGAAGGGGGTGTCAGGATAAGTAAGGAAGAAATTCGGAAGAGAGCTACAGTGTTTTGGGTGTACTTGCTACTCCAGTCCTGAGAGGTGTGAGTATTCACCTGAATTCATCAGTCTTGGTTAAGAAACAAGGGGGTATGGTTGTATTGCCTGGAAGTAACCCCTAGGACACTCAGCCCCTGACCACGGTGGTGGCCCACACTTGCTTCTCCAGACTCTCCCAGCCTGCACTTCTATCTATTTGACCACTTTTTCTGCTCGCTGCCCTAGGACTACACGAAGTCTTCCTTCAAGATTCCTCAAAGACACATTCTTCCCCTTTCTTCCGTAAACAAGGAAGCGTCCTCAGAGAGAACGTTGTGCTGTTATTTAAGGTCGGATCAATCGAACACTTCCTTTGTGGTGTTTTAGGGGTGTAAACCGACCCTAGATGACAATTCCCAGGGTAGTGTCTCTTTTGTGTCCACAACCAAACACTGACAATCTGGAGTGGGAGAGATGACTTTTTCTTACGAAGGAAAAAAGAACAATTCGTTCCCGCAAAAATAAAACACACGATGTAGGAACTCTGCCTGCCATTTGCCAGAATTGGCAATGATATTTTAAAACATATCCTGCTTGGGCCAGAATCCTGTAGGCTGGCGCCCCGTCGGAAAGGCTCTTGGATGGAACCCCACTGGCAGGAGTTGAGAGACTGGCGCTGACCGGGGCGGCTAGCAGGTAGCGCTCCTGAGCTGAAGGCGGGGCTCTCTGTTACCTGCCACCTTTGCCCCACAGCCCCCTGATTTGGCGTCCAAACTCACACCTAACCACACTCGGGTGATAGGACACATATAGTCGGGCGAGACCCCAAAGTTTCCACCAAGGAGTCTGGCCGCAAAAGGATGAGCCAGCGCCCGCAGCCGCCCTCCAGGCCCTGGTGCCTGGACTCCAGCCCACCTGCGGCCGCCTCAGGTGTCAGCTCTGCAGGCTCGTCCCCCGCCCCCCGGGCCTGCCCCGGGGCCCTTCTCCCAGGGAGCTTTGACCTTCACCGCCATTTCCCTGGAGCTTTCCCCATACGTAATACTTGCGGCCGCGCTGCCAGTACACCTGACACCAGATGTAGTCAAAAGGAAAAGCGAAGAAAAGAGAAAGCCCCACCCTCCTTAATTCCGTTCGCTAAGAGGCCCGGCTGCCAAATCCCGGACACAATAGCAGCTCAAGCGGACACCTGTGCCCGCGCTGGCGCGAGATCCGGTTCTGGCGGCGGCTGCAGCTCCCAGGCGCCCGCCCGCCCGCCCCCAGGCCACCCGGAAGCGGCGAACCGACTTAGCGCTCCAGGGCCGCGCCCCGTCCCAGCTGGCCAGGTGGGGCCTCGACTGCTCTACCGCGCAAAATCCAAGCCTTGGCTCCCAGGGCTCAGCGTCCTAGAGATCGGGCCCCCCGGGGTTCCTCGTGGCTCCTCCAGATGAGGAAGGTGGGGGACTCCCGAGAGGCGCCCCATCCAGCCGCATCCAGGCCCAGAAGAGAAACCCCCCCCCCCCGCCGCCACTACGGGCCCCGTGGGCGCTCTGGATGCAGACCCCGACGTGCCATGGCACGTGGACGTCTCCAGACACACGCCTGGACGGTTCCTTTCCACCAAGCGGACAGTGGCTTTGTGGATTGGTCAGCATTAGGTCCACCCAAAGCGAGTCTCAGCCAGCAAGGTGTGCGCGCGCGCGTGCCAGGCACCTTTGGCCTCCGGGGAGCCAAACCCGCTGCGCCGTCCTGGCCCCAGGCCCGAAGACCACTGCCGCAAGCACTCCCGGCCCGGTGTAAAGGGCTCCGCAGCCTAGGCCAGGGCCGACGCCTGGCAACCCCCCAACGCCCAGGAAGTTCACAGCCCCCTGCCTCAGACCCTCTGCTCCCTGGCTAAGGCCAAGGCCCCGGAAGCGGTCAGCCCCATGGGGAGAACCAGAGTTGTTGCCAAGGTGACCCTCCCTTCCCGAGAGCCAGGAGCTGCACCGCGCCCAAGAACCTTGCCCCGAAAGGTCCACAAAGATCCTGAACTTGGACCAGGCCACTGGATTACACCCAGGCCTCCTTGCAGGAAGCCTTCGGGCTGTCATTGAGACCCTAAGGACTGTGGCTCCGTCCCCTCAGGCCACGGTAAACACACACACACACACACACACACACACACACACAACTTGGGGGCTTTGATTGAAAAAAGAAAGCAAAGCAAGGTAAAGCTAGACCCTCAGCTGGATGTGGATCTCACACACAAAACACTCGCTCCTCAGCCCGAGGCCGGGCCTTCATCCCTGCACACGCAAGGCACTACTACCGCCAGGGTTCAAACCTCCGGGATCCATTTCAGGCTTCCACCCCCACCCCTGCCCCTCGCCCCCCTTCTAGTCCAAGAAGCGTGAGAACACAGCTTCCTGCCCCTTTCTCCCCCCCGGATCCATTTCGAAGTTTCGGACACGGCCCCCCAAATAGTTGGCGCCTCGCACTTGGGTGCGCGCCTCGGACTGCGTGGCCCTGGGGCCCTGAGCCCCGGGGCGGCCCAGCTCTAGGGAGCGGCCGGCGCGAGCGGCCTGCAGGGCGGGCGGGCGGGAGAGCGCGGCCGGCCTCGGAGAGCAAGCGGGCAGCAGGCGGCCTGGCGAAGCGGGCTCGCCGAGAAATTTCTCTCCGCAGCAACTTACCAAGCAAAAAGTTAGAGCGGGCTGGCACTCTACCTTCCCCTGGGTTACTCGGGCTCCTGTCTCCCAGTATGGACAAGCTGGACGTGTTGGGCTGGGGAAGGTTTGCTGGGGCTGGGTTTGGGTCCCCTATATAAGCCCTGCTGGGGTACTGTACAGTGGAACGCGCTTTGACGGACTCGGGTGTTAATTACCGCGCGGCTAATTTGAGCGCCGGGAGCTGGAGGCGGCCGGCCGCGCTGCGAGCCGCGAGGGCCCAGTGACCTCTAGTGGACAAGAGCGGATCTGCAGCTCGGCGCGTCCGCGCTCGCGTCCGGGAAGCCCGCAAACTTCAGTGGGTGCC
>PVJH01045595.1:0-12334 GCA_004026705.1 Nesogale talazaci
CACTGCCGCTGATCCGGGCCTCTGATGAGGAAGCCTCTCTTCATGCCACCTCCCTTTCCCCCTGCCCACAGGCTGCCAATCTTTGCTAGCCCAAAATGGGAAGTGCTATCTGGGAATGCCCCGGGGGTGGGGTGCTGGGGAGAAGTAGACATGGGAGCAGGGCAGGGACAGTGGCTCAGGTGCCCGGAGACTCCGGGTCCACTCTGCTCAGCCATGCTTGGCTGGTATTTTGCACTGAGGAACCACCCACTAGCCCTCTGCAATGCCTTCTTCCTTGTGGAAATGACATTATCTTCACCCACTGGACTTCAAAGAGAGAGAGCAGCCAGCATCCGGGGAAGCTAATCGGATTTGCTTGGTTCTATCTTTCCCCTGGGACAGGGTGTAAAGGAGATATTTATGTATCTGCATCTCGCTAGGCCTGGTTTAGTTATGGAGGAAGATGAGCTTTTAAAGCTGAAAGCCATCCACACTTTCATACACATCCCCTCGCTAACAACTTGTTACAAACTGATCCGGCCCAGGGAGCTGGAGATGCTTATCTGGGCACCCCCCTCCCCCCCACTCTCCCCTCCCTGCCATCCCAAAGATCTGTTATGCCCTTGGCAATGGCAAAGCCTCGATCAGTACTTTAGAAGTGCTAGCAAGGTGATCCATTGAAATCCAGTTTCCCCAGCTATGAAATGTGCGGACAGGTCCTGTGCAAACCTCAGGCCCAATGAGAAAGGGCGGGAAGTATAAGTGGGAATTGCACTTTGTTAGTAACGCATGTGACTACTATGCATTTCTTGAATGTGATCACAGGATCTGAAGACGAAGTTCATCAAGCTGAGTGTGGACCCGCCCTGGACTCTGAACCCGGACTTCTGTATTTATAGGACACTGTGGTGAGCTTTCCTATGCTCCACTTTCTTAGTCCCTAATAGAATCCACCTCACAGGTAGTGGCCAAGATGGAATGAGATGATAGATTGGAGATGCTTCATAAATAAGAAAAGCCAAAAAGTGACAGTGCACAATTGCTTGTTGTCTGGTTGACAAAGACTCATGCTGACCCAACGTGTGACACAGCAGGGCTGGGACCCTGGCAGAAGCAGCTTTTTTACCAGCCCTTTCTTCCACTGTCCCCCTGGTGGGTTTGAGCTACCAATCTCAGGTTAGTAGTCAAGAGTCAATCTTCCGTGTCACGTAGGAACCTGGACCATAAGCATTCAATAAATGCTGGCTACGTATATTTTTATGTTCAGTCCAAGCTGGGGTCTGATCCATCAACCTTCTGGAAAGAGGGGGACTGACTCATCTTTTATGCTTGCAATCTGGAAATGGCACAGCTGACCTGTCATCGGTGGGTAGTGTCTCCATCTACTAGGCCTGAGTGTGTGTTGGTTGTCCACACCCCACTTTTCCCTAGCCCTCCATCACCGGGCTGCAGGAACTGGTGAAGTCCACAATGGACTAAAGTCAGCTTTGCTGGGGTGGCTGTGGCCATGGAGGCGAGTAGGGCCCACCGGTCCTCATTCTATGGAGAAAGAGCACTGGATTTAGTTTTTGTGAATGTCCCTGTTCTTAGTCGTCTCAGGCACAGCGCTCCATTTCTAGCCTCTTGGTCACAAGGTATGTCCAGTATGAATCATCTGAGACATGGGGCTGTGGTGAGAAACTGCTGGAATGCCATCTCTCAGTGGTTCTTAACTATTACCTTCATCTGAGATGCAGCCCAGGCATTTGAGTTTCTATTGGGGAAGGTCGTCCTCTTCAACTGAGTGCACAGCTTTGGGAGGGATGCACATGGAGTGGTGAAGGAGAAAGGGGACACCCACCTAACCTGCCAGATCAGCGGAATCAACCCTGGCGATCAATGGGGTGACAGATGTCACAGCCAGATCGCTCTCACACGCGGCATTTGAGTTTCTAACAAATTTCGAGGTGCTGGTACCTGGGACACTTTGAGAACTCTTGTCACATGTGGTGGGAAAAAAATCACAGATGTGTAATGCGTGAATGGAGGAGCTGCTGGTAATGCAGTCATTATGCCTTGGGCTGCTAACCACCAGGTCAGCAGTTTGAAACCGCCAGCTGCTCCCTCTGTCTCGTCCTGTAAAGAGTTGCAGTCCCAGAAACCCACAGGGGCAGTTCTGCCCTGTCCTCCAGGGTTGTTGTGAGTCAGAATGGACCAGATGAAGTGTTTGGTCATGGAGCCCTGGTGGTGGTTCACGTCCATCAGCTGCCCTGAGGCAGAAAGATGAGGTCAACTGCTTCTGTAAATACTTGGTCTTGGAAGCCCTATCCTAGGGTCTCAATGTGCTGGGACGGATGGGATGACAGTGCAGGGTGGGGTCACACTGATGTGGACATGTTTAAGGCCTCCATCAGTCCCATGGCGAAGCTTCATCTCGCTCACGTTAGACATGTCACCAAGAGAGCGATCCAGAGAAACAGGCATCTGGCATGGTAAAGGGTCAGTAGAAACACAGGACACCCTCCATGGACAAGCCCTCCATAAAACAGTGGATTGATTGCAGGGCGAAGGAAAGAAGCAGTCGATGTCTCAGACACACAGCGACGACGCCACAGACACGGCGGGATCTGCTAAGCTTTTGCTCTGTGATGTGTCAGGTCTCACGAACTGGCGCAAAGCAACCACCACACACAGGCAGTTGCATGCTGCTCCCCAGGAAGGGGAGCGAGAAGCAGTTGTGGTTCAACGAGGTTCTCTCTGGAAGTACAGTGATACTCCAAGACTCCCAGAGAAGCCACCACGAGACTCAGTTACGGGCCCAGCCTGCCGCATGAGGCAGAAACTCCTAAAGGAGTAAGGAGGTAGTTCTCAGGTTGGGCACTGGCACTTTTGTCGTTGCCCAAATTTTTAGGAGTGGGATCCCCCGAGAGCTTTGATTTAGACAGAAAAGAGGTCTCTGCTGGAAAGAGATGTGCCTGACAGGCTGTGACCAAGGGGGTCAAGTGGTGTTTGTGAAAGCTAAGGAAGCAGACCTAGAGACCTCGTTGGGAGACTGTCCAGCACTTCCTGTCCCGAGCAAAGACAGGGGCTGGATGGAGCTTGGGCTTCCTTCATGCCCCCCAGAGAACCAGTGTACCCGCACAGTATATCAGCAACAGGCCTGACTAGCCCCCACTGGGGGAGTTAAGGACAGCAGAAAAGACCACTCTTCTCTAACCCAAAGGAATAGATGTGGAGGGCCACCAACGCAACCAGAAGAGGCTCACCCTCTGGGCTTGGCTCCGGGGCCCTTTCAGCCTTAACTTAATTCAGGTGGTAGGAAGGCACTGGCTTCTGATGGCCACCGCTTTCTGGAAGACTTGGATCTCTGGCTAAGAGGGAAGTGTATCTCAGTGACGTCTAAAGGCCGGAAGCGTGGGCAGCCAGGTGCCCCGTTAGCCTTCTGGGGCTCAGCCCTGCTGGCCTCTCCTCTCCCAAGATGGAATGCACTGGTCATACATTTGGTTTGGTTTTCATTTGCACTCTGGGGTCTTCCTGAATCTTTTTGATTAAAGACCTCAGAAAAGGGTTTAGAAAGACCTTGGGGGCTACAAATGGTCAAACCCTCGGCTCCACCCCATAGCCTGGAAGTATATGGAGCCATGGGGTGAGCATGGGTGGGGGGGTTTGAAGGAAAGGCCTGGTGATTTGCTTCTGGCATGTACACATTCCATGGCATGTACTTCTACTCGGTGAGGGACGGGGTCCCATGAGACCTTTCTCGGCAGTCACAGGTTAAAAACAAAACCCTAAACCCAAACTCACTGCCACAGAGTCCGTGCCAGCTTATGGAGACCCTAGAGCACAGACCAGAAGCACCCTTGTGAGTTTCAGCGCAGGCCACGACTTACAGGAATAGAAAGCCCTGCCTTTCTTCAGAGGAGAGGCTGGTGGTTTTGAACAGCTGAGCTTTCAGGTGGATGTGTAACCACTATGCTAGCCAGGTAAAGAGCCTAGTTGGAGCCAAAGTGGAAGTTGGTTTTTGAACCTGTTTATCCATGCACTGCCTGACCTTCGGCTTTGACCAGGAAGTACCCATGGCTTCAGCCCTTTCTGGTTTGACTGGTGGGTCTTCCGCAGCCAGTCTTCCCTGGGCTTCTGTGGGGTGTTAGCCAGCCCTCCCACTCCACCCCTCCCTTGCTTGGGCTCTTTCTGAGCAAGAAAACCAGCCTGACAGCAGTGCCCTTTCCTCACAGAGTCTCAGGGGCACGATTAATTCTCAGAGTCCACCAGGACCCCTAGAGCCTACCAGGGGCTGCAGGGAAATCCTGTCCTGCCAAGTCCCCAGGGCACTGGATGCCTGGTGCAGCCAAAGGCAAGCACCTGCATAAGGGCCTTAACTGCCACCTGTGGGGACAGCAGATTGCACCCTCCTGGCTGACTAGGATGTCTGTTGTTTGGGGACGGAAGGGGAGTTCACGACCATGAGTGCTGTTGACATTCCCCGAGGGCTGCCCACCCAGCACCACCACAAGTGGGCAGCTTGAGCCAGCAGTAAAATCTTCTCAGGGTCTCAGGGGCTGGAAGTCTGAAGGCAGGACATTGATTCTAGGAGAAGGCCCTTTTCTCTGCTGCTTCCTGGGGCAGGTCCTGGTCTCCCTCCAGTTTCTACTCTTCTGTTGGGAGGAGCCCTGGTGGCCTAGTGATTATGAGTCGGGCTGCTAACCACAAGGTCGGCAGTTTAAAACCACCCACTGCTCTTCACGAGAAAGGTGAGGCTGTGTACTCCCGTGAAGAGGGCCCGTCGTGGAGGCCTGCCGGGGCAGTTTGACTCTTCCTATGGGGTGGCCATGAATCGGAATAGACAAGCTGGCAGGCGGTCTGAGTTTAAGTGGGAGTCTTCTGTTAGGGAGGTCTGGAAGCGGAAGGGTTAGGTGCATGGTGGCTAACTGACACCTCGCCTGCTTCAAACCAACTCAGGAGTGCTGTGGAAGAAAGACCCGGTGATGCGCTTGGAGAACGAATACAACCCAGAAAGCCCCACGGGGTAGTTCCACTCTGCCCCATGGGACTGCATGAGTCTGATCGACTCCATTGCACTGAACAGCAGCGTTCCAGGGGTCCTAGGTGAGGAATGGAAGCCGGAGAGAGACTAGGACCTGCCCCAGAAACCAGCGGAGAAACGGGCCTTCTAGACTCTGTGTCCGGCCTTCAGGCTCCCATCTAAACTTGCTCTGTGCTAAATCGCTCCTGGTATATTCTGAGAGCCACTTTGCTGCTGTTGCTGCCTAAGTGCTAGACCCACCACGCTCTGCCCAGGAAAAAGGATGAAGTTGTCTGTACTGTGCCACCTTGAAAACCCCCAAGGGCAGTTCTACTGTTCTAGGAGTCACACTGGAATGGGCTGGGAGTAAGACTGGGGAGGGGTGACTTTGTTGAGTTTTTATATCTTAGACACTATTGGTTTAAAACACACCCTGCACTGATCGGGGTTCAAGATAAAAACAATGGAAGTCCTCAACATTAACAGAACACAAAGGTCCCCCTCCCCCCATTTTCTCTCTCTCTCTCTTAGAGGCCACGGTGACCCATAGCAACTATTGCTGGGTCTCCAAGATGGTAACTCTTTATGGCCTTAGAAAGCCCGGTCCTTCTTCTGAGGAGCTGCTGGCGAAGAGCCACACAGGTAGACCACATTTGCTATGGAGCGGTCTCTGACTCCTGGTGACCCTTGTGAACAGGGAGACCTGCCCTCTGGGCTTTCCTCTAAGGCGCTGCTTTTTATGGAAACAGATCGCCACAGTTCTCTCCCATAGGGAGGCTGGGGGCTTCAAACCATGGACTTTCTGGTTCCCGGCCCCGAGGCCAACCACGGCACCACCCTGGCTCTCCATCCTGCTGGTTAAGTGGGTGGGCTCTAACATATTTTGGGAGGGGCACAGTTAAATCCGCAACTGTGCATGGAGAGAACATTGGAGGACTCCTTTCTTTTGTTTATCCGTGGAAGCAATCTGCACGGCTATCAGGAGGAGCCCAAAGAGATGCCGCTTCTTGAAACTGTTGAAAAGGGGATCCCCAAACACTCCTCCTTCCATGGGATTGAGGCAAAGCTGTCCTTTGCTGCCCTCTTCCTGGACGCACACAGTCTCCAAGCACTCGCAGGATCAGACACAGTGGTTTGAAGGGGAGCTGGAAGGAGCCCTTAGCTTCAAGGAGCTAGTCGACTCTGCAGGAGGGGTGTGTGTCTGGAGAGAGACATTCGTGTCAGCCGCCCTATGGAGATTCCTCATCTGAAACCCTTATGGGAGCAGCTCCCCTGGTCTGTTCTCCCACAGAGCTGTGTTGGTGGGTTCGAACTGCCAACCCTGCCATTAGCAGCCAAGCATTTAACCACTGTGTCTCCAGGGCTCTTTGGCATGTGTAAAATAGTCCATAAAATGCTACTGTCTGTGGGCTTTCTAAAAGGCAGAACGGGAGGGAAATATATGTGTATACACTTGCACGCTGTTTATCCATTCATGGTTCCCTGTTGTTCACACTCAACCAGACACCCTAAGGCGTGGGAAGCACTCCACTCACGCCAGACACACTGGCCCGGCCAGCTCCGCTATCCTGAGGCGAGCTGTGATTACATAGGAAAGTCAACATAGAAGGAACGGTCACGAAATGGAAGGCCTGTTGGAGGCTAGCTGAACTTCTCACTCTGTCCACGGGCCACCCACCCAGTCATTCATCAGAGTCAAAGCATCCCAGAATGAAAAAGTTGGAATGATAGAATGGTCCACAGTGAATGTACTATTGAACTAGACTGTGCTTGCGACCAAGCAAAAGACTAGACTCTGAGACTAAATGCCATTCACTGTCCCATGACAATGTGTTCAGTGTGGTACGTTTCCTGTAAGGCAGGGGTTCTCAAACTATGGTGCGTGGGCCACATGTGGCCTGCTGAGGATATTTATCCAGTCGCCGGGGGTTTTTACCACTGCTGCTGTCTTGCTTAGCAGTCAACTCATCCCAGATCTGTAGTGAATTTGCTCACAGTTTGTTTTTTTAAATTATAGGCCGGTCCTCCTATGGTCTGAGGGACAGTGAACTGGTCCCCTGTTTAAAAAGTATGAGAACCCTGGCTCTAAGGGTTCAGTCGCAGTCTCCAGTTCCACATAAGCATTTTAATGCATGGAGTTCCCGAGAGTCTAGTAGATATACCTTGCTTCTCAATATCTGTTGCCACTTCTTAAAGCTTTATGATTGCAGAGCTTTTAACCTGTAGAGTCTCTTACAAGAGAACCAGGATGGGCCAGGATAAGAAGATGGCCCACTGTTTGACAAGGGAGGGGCCCTGGTACCCACCGGGAGCACTGCCATGCTGTTGGGAGCCCTGCTTACCTCTGAGATGTTGATCCGGCCCTCCTGGAAGGAGCAGGTGGTGGGGTCATGTGTGCACAGGTTGCGGTACTTGCACCAATGGCAGCGGAAGGCGCTATTGACACAGGACAGGCAGCTGCAAGGAGAGATCGAGTCAGAGACCACATAAATGGCACAGAGAGGGCAGGTGGGGGACAGGTTTGACAGCCTAGAAGTCCTCACGGAAGTCAGTTATCTTGCATTTAAATCCTGGACCACAGCCCCAGGAGGACACAGCATCAGGTATTCTCTATTCAAGATGTCCACTTGACCCAGAAATGAGGACAACAATGACCACAAAAGGGGAATAACGGAATTACAAAGTGGTAGCACGCTGCTGGAGCTGGCCTGCCCCCAGGTCCTGAGAGCCAATTCTTTTCTCGAGCCTATGGATTAACTTGAAATTGGCTGAGTCTGGATTGAGCAGTGGTTAGAGCCCTGTGCTTGGCTGCTAACCACAAGGTTGGTTTGAATCCCAAAGCTGCTCTAGGTGGGAGGGAGAAGGTGGTGGCCATGTACTTCTGTGAAGATGGACAGATTGGAAACCTCACGGGTCAAGGGGGGGAGGCACTTGTACTCTATCAGTCAGAATGGACTTGATAGCCATGGATGTGTTCATTTTGCGTGTGTGTGTGTTTGTGTGTGTGTGTGTGTGTGTGTAGGGAATTTCTGCCACAGAACTTGGCCAATGGTACCAATTGTTAAACAACGACCAGCACGGCACTATGCTAAGCTGCGAAACAGAATGTCCAGGAGGGCACAGGACTAGGGAGCAGATGTGACCCCATTCCTTCCTGTTCTAGTGTCACTGGGGTCACCTGGAACCAGTCACTTCACCCTCTTGATTGAGGTATCTTTGTTATCTTCTTCAGTAAGGTAACACGTACACTTCTGCTTCACTGGAACACTTTGTGTCCCACGAGAGAACATCCTGGATGTAGCTTTCAAAAAGGCAAACACTTCATCCCCCTCTCTGTCCACCTCCCACCCAAATAAGCCCCAACCCCTGTCATCAAGTCAATTCCCACACTCAGAGGGACCCTACAGGGAAGATGAGCACTGCCCCATCCGGTTTCCTGTACAGAAGCATTCTGCAACATCTTCCTTTCTTCTGCTGGGAGCTGGTGGCTTTGAACCACCTTCTGGTTAGCAGCGAGTGCTTAGTGTGGCACCTGCAGGGTTCCTCCAGGCACGGAGGTTACTTGCTTATATCTGAGTGTTCACATCACCTGTGCTACTGGGTTTTGGAGGAGTAAGAAGATGCTACCCAAACTGTTGCCAGACTCTCCTGGGTGTCCAGGCTTGGAATAACAGGAAAGGTTTGTGGCACCTGCCCTCGTGGGCTTCTGTGCAGGTGAGGTGGCATGCCTCTCTCCCTTCAGCTTCACTGAAGAATGTCTGTTGTGCCGCTCTCTCGGGGTGTGGCTAGAGAGGAGGCCTGATGGTGTAGTCATTGAGCTGTGACCCACGAGGTTGGGAGTTTGAAGTCATGGGAAGCTCTGAGCGAGACAGGTGAGGCTTGCTACGCCTGCAGTCTCAGAAACTCACAAGGGCAGTTCTACCTGCTCTCAGTCTGCATCAATTCGACAGCGGCGAGCCTGGCTTGGGTGCAGTGTGCGGTCAGACTGCTGTACTGGAGAGGGGGCTGGCCTTCCTTTACCTTGGCTGCTCCTCCAGACTAGCATTCCACAGGAGACCAATCTGGGGGAGGCCTGGGTCTGGTCAACAATCTACCGCCACCTAGCGGGGCACCTGACTACACTTGGCAGATGGGGTTGAGGTTCAGTGGCTTGGGTTATTGGTTGGTTAATCAGCCATTGTGTCCTGGGTGGGTGTGCTAACCCATCTGCACCTGGACTCTCCGATCTGTCTGGTTCCAGATAATTGCAACCCAGTCTAGCAAGCGAATGGAGTCCCAAGGAGATGCCAATGTGCAACTTGCTCAGCTGCTCACTGAAAGGTAGAGGGCCTGGGTCTACCCAGAGATGCCTAAGAAGTGAGGCCTAGCGACCGACGTTGGAAAGGCCAACCATGCAGAAACTCCGTGGCGCGGTACAATCCGACACACATGGGGTGGCTGTGAGCTGGGACTGACCTGACAACCACTGGTGACCTATGAACACAGAAAAATGACCCAGGAGCCAGAAGACGGGGCCTCCAGGCCTTGTTCATCCCTGTGCTGATTTGTGACTTTGGTCCCTAAGCATTTCTCCTGCAGGGCCTCAGCTTCCCACATGCAAAGAAGGGGCTGGAGCTCGATCTGTCTCGGTGCACTGAGAGTGCCATCGGAGTAGGGTGAGGATATGTTTGGCTACAGAATGGACTCTTTGGTGTTAAGGAGATCGGCTTTCTTATTTTTCTAAAACTTGCTGTCTATGACAGCATCTCTGTTGCCATAGCAATGCAGTATGGAAAGGGGTGACATCATATGGCATCACCATGGAAACCACGGAAACAATGATGCTCTCATAAACAATGGAGTCCGTGCTGGCATCTGGAGGGAGGTGGGGAAGGTTCCTTCTCCAAGTTGATTGCAATTCCTCAAACAGGATTGACCTCGATTAGAAGACAGGGGCTAGTGGGCCCTCAGCTCAACCACTTACTACTCTAGTTTGGCGAGGTCATTTTTACCATTTGCTCTGCCTCTCTTGGCAAGTTCATCCACTCTGGGAATGTGCGTAGCGACCTCATAACTACAAGCATGAAAGCCAAGATCAGAGAAGAAAGACCAAAGAGGAGGAGTGACTGATCGGTTGACTTTAAAAGTGAAAGACTCATTGGGAGTTTAGCTGCCCAGAGACTCCCTCTCTTCCTTTAGGAATAAGCCCATCCCACCTACAGCCCGGACCTTGTGGACTGGTGTCCTTGGAGTGTTCTCTATTCTCTCCACCTCAAGTGGTTCCTGTCCTGGAGGGGTCCTTGGGCTAGTCCCAGTTTTCACTCCTATGGGCTTGGAGCCCCTCCTTGATGTCTCCCTTTGCTGAATGGTCAAGGACACTGATCTCATGACTGCTCTATGCCCCCCTTGTAGGGACCCTAGTTCACTTTTCTAAACTGAAGCCCCAGCTTTGGTGGAAGGAGTGGCTATTTCTCTTCTAGAAAGGTGCAGTGCCAACGAAGGCTCAGATCATTCACTCTCTTCCGCTCTCTGCCCTGCTTCATACTCCAGAAAGGCCTGCTGTAAGCTCCACAGTCCTGTAAGATCCCGCCATGTGTGGACTCCCATTGCAAAAGCTTAGCTGCTAGAGGTGGCTGGTGGTCAGTTGGCTGGATCTAAGCTCCTCTAGAGTAGTCTGGTCTGATTTCTCCCTGCTCTTCACAAAGTTGAGGATTATTTTGAATATCAGGTTGGCACTGAGGCCTCCTCTCCCTTCTTCCTCCATTCTGGGCCCTTTCATTGTGTCTTGAGAGGTCAGACCCCTTCCTCCTCTTTATGGATAAGGTATGGTCTATACAGCTGCCTCTCTGCCTCTGAGACCCTTCTTATTTGATTGTGGGGGACCTATCCAGAGTCCACTCATTGTCAGACTTTGCCTTCAAAGCCACCAGCAATAGGTGTAGGACAGAGAACTTTTCTAAGCTCCCTAGGCCAGACCTATGGTCTTTCTTCAAATCCTCCTTTCACTGCTTTGGCTTGAAAGCTGAGCATAGGCTGTATGTGTGGTATGTAATTTGGGGAGGGGGGTGGTGTCGAGGAAGCCTGGGTGAGATCAGAGGCTGGGGAATATGAATGCTGTCCAGTTTAATCCAGTAGCATCTAAAGAAGCCAAGAGTTGGAATCGACTCTCTGGCAGAGGGCCTGGCTTCCTAGAGCCCTGGAGAAACCCAGAGAAGATTAAGACATGCTTCCTGTCTCAAGAGACCATGGAGTCATGGAGGAGGGGCACACGCCCACAGGCACACCCAGGGGCAGACTCTTTCAGATAGGCACTTACAGCTGGTGGGCGCTGCAGTTGTAGAACTTGAACTCGGTGCTGACAAAAATCTTCCCCGTCTCCTTGGATCTCAGCTGCAGTTCTAGCCCAAACCAGTCTGGAGAAAGAAAAGACGGGGGGTGGGGGAAGGTGATGGCCAATGGCCCCTGGAGCAGATAGGACCACAGGAATCTTCTCTTCTCCTCCCCAAAGAACTCCTTTGGTTCTGCCAAGCCCTCAGACCCAGCCAGGAGGGAGAGAGTAGCCAAGAAGACCCCACGGAGCCCCTTGCCTGGGTCAGGTACACTCCGACACTGAAAGACACTCAGGGCTATAAGGCCAGCCCCCAGCCCCAGGGAACCCACAGAACTCTGAGCCCCTAACCCACTGAACACCGAACCATTCCCATGTTCTGAAGGAGTAGAAGGTCTAGCAAGACTGCAGCCTCCACTCACAGGGCACAGTTTCTCTAGTTCCCTGAATCTTGCTCTTGGGAATGCAGTTTGCTTCCAAGCGACAACAAATCCCCTATGTTGTTCCTCTTCGCGTCTGACATGAAGAGAGCTCGGTGGGGTGACATCAAGGTCTGCTCCTGCCCAGTCCTCAACACTGGTCTCACAGCAAGGTCGCACGAGACATACACCAGGGATGGGGACACTTCTCACCTTGATCCAGAGGGATGGCAGGAACATCCTTGGGTCCAGGGGACACACAGATGACCTGGCTCCCAGTCACCTGCCCCTCCACCTCTGTCAGGTTCCCAAAGGCGCAGGCGACTCCCCCGGACAGGTCAGGCGCGTCGCTCACAATCAGGCTGAGCTGTGGGGGGAGGACAGAGGCTCAGGAGAAAAAGGGACTGGGCAGCAGAGGAGGCCTGGAGGTCTGGCTTCCCAGGTTGGCCCTGCTACCACCTGCTTCCTTTGCAACCTCCCAACCTCATTCATCGTAGCAGGTGCACACTCATCTGGGTGGCCTCCTGTCTCTGACACCCCACTGTCTCCAGGCAGCTGACTAGTGGGTGTACTGCGCCTGTCACCAGGGACCCTCAGGCCCCTCTGACTCATGGTCAGAGAAGAGCC
>PVJH01045596.1:0-12276 GCA_004026705.1 Nesogale talazaci
GGACCATCTTGACTTGGATGAAATCACTACATATGGTCTTGTTGAGAGGTAGAAGCAGACTGAAATGAAGCCACTATAAAATGCTCCATGGGAGACCTTTCCTAAAAGCAGCCCATAAGACTGGACTTCTCAGATGTCTTCCAACTGGAAAAGTCACATGAGCATTCAGCTTGGTTGCCAAGTCCCATCCCAAGGGAGGAATGGGGAACTCGGGAACATATAAAAGCCTGGAAGTAAATTCAAGATCTCTGGAGACTGGAGAAAAGGCATACTGGTGGGCCTTCCTGACAGTCCAGTGAGAACCACGCTCCTTTTGAAAGAGGATCCTTAGAGGGAGTTTAAAACTGAGTATGTTACTTCAGCGTCAACTTGAAAAGCTCAGAGTGTTATTCTCCTAGTGTTACCAAAACCTGGGTCTCCTGGGGAGAGATGAGAAGGACTGAGTGAGTTGCAAGGGAGCCCTGGGGCCATGTCAAGCTGAGCTTTCTCTAGTCCTTTGATGCTGTAGTTGACCCAACTGGCTCACAATTTGACTTCAAATTGTGTCAGATTCCTGGGATGCTCGTGTTTACAATGGCTTTCATGTTTACAAGAAGGTCCCACTCTCTGGGGTCAATAAGAGAGGAGAGTGAAGCAAAAGCAGATTGTCCCTGACTCCTTTGAGGCCTCAGAAGACTTGCCCTACTACGGCAGTCACCTAACCTGGTGTCAACTTGAGGATTTAGAATGTAGGGGTAGAATCTTGCCTGTCAATCTGGAGATAGCCACTGAGACCTCTGTGGGGGCATGGCTTTCTCCTCTGAGGTTCTGGGAAATCTGGTACTTCCTTCTTGGAGGCAGGAGACACTCCCTCACTTCCTGGGAGACATTGCAACTGACGAGACACATGGCAGCATGCTGAGAGACCCTGAGTCCTGGAAACTAGAGAAGCCACAGGGAGACCCCTGCCAGTGCTGAGATGCTTCTACCACCACTGGATCCCAAGACTCTGCACCCACTGGCCTGTGACTGTCCTGGTGTCATTGTATGTGAATCTGAAGATTTATTGATTGGTATCGGACATATGGGCTAATATCGGACTTATGACCTTGGACTGGACTGGGGTATTTTCTTAATGTATTGTTGCTCTTGTATATAAACCTTTTTCTTATACACATATGTGTGCTTATGAATTTGTTTCTCTAGTCTACCTGGAGTAACACACCTACTGAAGGCTAGTTGGATGGACGAGGTATTTGAGTAAACCAACAAGGTAAAGACCTGCCATGGCTTCATGCACTGGTCTTCCTTCATTTCCTCTGCCTAGCCTTGTTCCTGAATGCCTGCAAAGCAAGCTCCATAAGTTTAAAACAATCTCCACATACAGTCTTATCCCCTACCTTCTAGTTTCTGAAATTCTTTTCCTGAGATCAGGGGCACCCTGGCTAATGAGAGTCATGTTAATTAGCCTAGCATTGGGTGAGGGGGGTGGGGGAATCTTCTAGATGGATGTCAGTAAACTGACAACGCACCTGAAAGCCCACTCTAGAAAACAGGAGAGGTTTTCTTTGAACAGCCTGGGCAATTTTTATTCTGCTCGATCATCCTGCCCCCAGGTCCATCTTTGGAGTCCCAATGGCTGCAGCCTGACCTGCTGGCAATCTGATCGCATTTTTAGCTGAAGACAGGTGCTCAGCACCTTGGGTGTGCCTTTTCCAGCACCATCCTCCTTTTTTCCCGGGGTCAGAATATATAGTAAAGACTAAGAATCTGTCCAGCCAGGATGGCTCCTTGGGAAAATGGGAATAAACAAAGCTTCGATGCACTTTGGAGTCTCTGGACAAGTCAGGCGGTTATTCTTGCAACTGTGTGGATCAGAGGGGGGGAAGTGAGCACACAGTCAGGTGAACCTACCTGGCCCACCTGGACCTCATCCTGTGAGCATTTATCTAAGGGAGCATTGCGCTGCAGCTTTGGGAGAATTGAACATCACTGCGGGTGTGCCTGGAGAGGCCACTCTCCAATCCTGGAGGACAGGGCTTTTGGGTGTTGTGTGTTTTCCTCGTGACAGTACAAGCTATCTCCACCATCTATTTGCTTCTTGAGATTCTTACTCTGATCGAAAGGCATAAATTCTTGAATGTACAGCATCTCATCCCACTCCCTCTCCCTCTTTATTCTGAATTACTAATTTCACTTTTGAAACCACCTGATTCCTTAGATGAAGCACAATTTGCAACAACTAACTGGAGTTACTTGGAAAGAGCTCTCCAGCGTATTATAAACACAGAAACCTCTGTTAAAATAGAGTTCACATTATTAATTTTCCACAATGCTGAAGTTTCTCAGAATAACTATTTAAAGCCCAGGGTACAAACGAGGAGCCAGAAGCAGGGTTTTCTTGGAAGAGAAAAAGAACTGAGATTTTCAGATGATGCTATGGAAATCATCAGCCATGGCCTCAACTTGATACAAACACAAGTTGAGAGATGCCCAACTCTCAGAACAAAGTGAGCAAGGAAACATTATATCCAACTTAAAACTCAATCTTATAGAACATCACATAACATAAGCATTTAGGAAACCTGCTTATGAAAGCAAATATTCATTCTTTATAGGAGCCCTAGTCCCACAGTGGATTACACACAGGGTTGTTAACTGCATGGTCAACAGTTCAGAACCAACAACCACTCTGTGGGAGAAAGATAAGGTTTTCTATTCCTATAAAGAGTTACAGTCTCAGAGACCCACAAGGGCATGTCTAACCTGCCCTATAGGGTGGCTATAATTTAGAATCAATGTAATGACAGTGAGTGAGCATTAATTCTTTGATATAATCAACCTAGTTGATATTGTGGCCAACCAACATCACAGAGCAGCTTTCTTTTGCATTTTCTTTATAGGATCATAACTTTAAAACTCTCAATTAGTTAGAATTGAGGTTAGGGGCTGCATTCTGATATAACTTGTTCAACTACACGCATACACACACACACACACACACACACACACACACATCAAACATAGGTCAGACCCAGAAGTATTTTTTCCAAATGAGAACCTGAATGAAGCCAGCTCATTCCTGGCCTTCCATGACTCAGGAAGACACTGAGGAGGCTGTCTGGGCTAGTCAAATCACAATTCCCCCAGTGCTGCATTACAACAGCACAACGAATTCCAACAAATGACTTGTATGGCTCTTGTAAGACAAAGCAACTTTACCTAAAAGACATCGCAAACCAGGTGAGTTTCTGATTCTCTGAGAAATGTCCCACCTCAGGCCAGTGGCCGCCACAGATGGCAGATACCCCCCTTCCTCATAGAGAAAAGCTCTGTGCACACCTGGGTGCAGGTGGAATGTCTGACTGCAACAAGAGGGTGTCGGGACCCAGACAAGCAGATGGAGAGCCTGGGACTGCTTCCCCCTGACCGCAGACCCCACAAAAGTACATGAAACAAGGTGTCCTAATTCCTGCTTCAAAGGAGGCATCTGGCTGTACTTCAAAGATAAATTTGTTGTTCTTTTTTTTTTAAGATCATTTTTTGAGGATTCTTATAGCTCTTATTGTATTAAGCATATTTGTACATATGTTGCCATCATTATTTTCTAAGTATTTACTTCCTATTTGAGCCGTTGGTATCAGCTCTTCTTTTTTCCCTCCCTTCCCCCATCCCCAGTCTCACCCCTGTGACCCCTTGATAAATTATTATTATTATTTTCATATCTTACACCAACCACTATCTCCCTTCCTTGATGGTTTCTGTTGCTCATCTCTCTGGCAGGGGGTGGGGGTGGGGTTGGGAGGGAGGCAGGTATATGTCTATTATTACAATCAGGTCCCCCTTCCTCCCCTCCTCCATCCACCTTCTCCTTCCCCTCCTGATATCACCACGCCCATTTCTGTTCTTGAAGGGTTTATCTGACCTGGACTCCATGAGCCGTGAGCTCTTAACTATACCATTCATGGCAATCACCTAATATGATGTCATTGAGGATTAAGAGTATAAAGGTATAGTTTATACTAGTCTAGCCTGTAAATCTGGAGACAGCCAATGAGACCTCTGTGTAGGCCTGGATTTCTTCTCTGAGAATTTTGGGAAATCTGATAATTCCTTCTTGGAGGCAGGAGACACTATTTCTCTGCTCACTCCTTGGGAGACGTAGCAGCTGACAAGATACATGGCAGCATGCTGATAGACCCTGAGCCCTGGAAACTGGAGGAATCATGGGGATATTCCTGCCGGCACTGAGATGATTCTACCGCCACTGGATCCCAAGACTCTGCACCCACTGGCCTGTTATTTTTCCTATTGTCATTGTATGTGCTTCGTGAGTCTGAAGAGGATTTATAGATTGGTATCCGACAAATGGGGTAATATCAAACTTATGACCTTGGACTGGACTGGGCTGGGATGTTTTCTCAATGTTCAATTGCTCTTGTATATAAACCTCTTTCTTATCCACATATTAATGTCTATGGATTCTTTTCTCTAGTCTATCTGGACTAACACACCAGTGTACATGCTCTGGTCTAGCCAGAACTGACAGGCATGACTTGAGTCATGATGGTGGGGGTGATGAAGCTGAAAAAAAAAAACAGGAAGAGTGTGTGCTTCATTGGTGCTATACTGTGCCCTGGTTGACTCGTCCCTTCCATCTGACTCTTCTGTGAGGGGTTGTCCCATTGTCTATAGATGCCCTGACCCCCCTCGCTCTCAGCAATAATATTTGTTGTTCTTGTCACAATTCATTATATATTCAGTACTCTTTGCTAACACCAAAATTCAAAGATATCTGGTCTTCCTTATTTGTTGTCTAGTTTTCCCATGACTTGGATTGACAATGTGCAAATCCAATTGAATGCATAGCGCCATAAAAATCTATGCATCATCCATGATGTCTCTTTCCCTCAGTCCCCACAAGCACTCCCAGTGACCAGCTTTACCGTCAAAATGCATCTTGAATCAAGTCACCTCTTCCCATCCCTGTTGTGCCATTCTGGTTGGAGTCAGGACACCTGGAAAGGCTTCCTGGCCTCTTGCTTCAATGTTTGTCTCTCTAGGGTCTGCTTGAAGCCTTCCAGTGACTTCCCATCATCTCTCAGACTAACCTCTGAACTCTAGTGGTCTATCCTCTGACACTTCTCCAACTTCCATTCCTCTCAATCTCCATCCTACTAGCCTTCTTTCTGGGCCGCAAACATCACAAGATGGATGAGACCTCGGGACCTTTGCAGGTGGTAGAAGCCTCCACCTTGAGCCTCCAGCCTTCAGACCTTGCGGCTTATCCAAATGTCAAGTTGAAGGTCACCTGCTCCCAGACCAGTCCATTGAAGTGGTCCCCATCACCCTGTCAATATGGCTGCTTTGCCATATTACATCCACGTGTCTATCGTTACCGAAGAAGCCCTGGTCACACTGTGAAGTGAGCGTTATGCTGCAAACTGCAAGGTCAGCAGTTCGAACTCTGTGGAGAAAGATGTCACTGGCTACTCCCCGTAAGGTTTACATTCTTGGAAACGCTCTATACCCTATCATATATAGGCTTGCTGGATGAATACCCTGGCAGCAGATTGGGATTTGTGTTTATTTGTTTTGATCATTGCCTACCAGAAGGTGGCCGGCTTCTGATATACTCACAGCAAGGGTTCAACAGGCAGTTCTGTAGTGATAATTATTATCTATTATAGCAATGATATAGAGATCATGAGAGAGAGAGAGAGAGGAACAATAGGAGTTACACATATATCGTTTTCTTGGTACATGCTCACCTCCGCCCTGCTAGATGGTCCACACAGAGAGAGAGTGGGGGAAGGAAGGGATTACATCATGAGGGAGAGCGTCCAGGGCACTGAGGGGCAGGAGAGAGGCAGGAGAGAGAGCCTCTATCTTACGTCCCATCCCTATATACCCTCTGGAGCCAAGCCAGGCCCCTAATTACAGGCAAGGACATACGTCACAGGAAGGGGCTGTGCCATATGCACACGTTATAGGAAAGGGAGCTATCAGGATCCCATGTGACAAGACCAGACACCAGACTCCTGGATGTGGCTAAACAGGTTAGGCTAGAGATCATTAGCATCAGCATGTGACTCAAAGGAAGGGAACCATCATCCTAACAGCAGGGGAGTTAGCTCTGTTGTGAGACCACACAAAAGCCTCAGATAATTGGGAGAATAGCTAACTTAATTTCCATACCAAATGCTGGTAAACAGTTTGCTTAATATTTGGAGCATAGTAATTGTGGAAAAGTTCTGTCTTCATCCCACAATTGCCTAAGGTCCCTGACTAGTACTATCTATTTAGCTTGGCTACTAACTGAAAGAGGACCATTCAAACCCAAACAGAGGCTCCTCAACAAGACTGACACAAGTCACGGCCTGGAAAACCCGATGGAACACCATTGGACTCAGTGATGCTACGGCCTCTCTGTGCTATCTTTGGGAGGATAATATCCACATGGCTACAAAGGAGATCCTGGAATACAGCGATTATTTAAATGTGTATATCAACTACTAAAACCAAAAGCTCACTGTCAGAAAGTCAATTTGGGCCCCCAGAGACCCTCTAGGACAGAATATAACTGCCCCTATGGGTTACTGAGGCTCACCCTTTCCTGGAGTAAGAAGCCTCATCTTTCTCCAGCAGAATAGCGGATGGTTTCAAACTGCTAACCTTGCAGGTAGGTAACCAATGATACCAACAGAGCTCCCCACCTCCGACAGCCAAGGGGAAAAAAATGGAAGAGAAGTCTACTAACTTCTTCCCTTAGAAATTGATGGAGCATGCAATCAGTATGTATTGATCGCTACTGTTGACTGGAATGTGAAAGTTGGAAACAAAAAGAAACAATGACTATTTGGAAAATATGGCCTTGGTGAGAGAGACAAAGCTAGAGATTGCATGATAGAATTCTGTAAGAACAACAACTTCTTCACTGCAAGTACCTTTTGTCAACAATGTAAACTATAGCTATAGACCTCCCCCGGTGGAGTATACAGAAATCAAATTGACTAACTCTGTAGGAAGAGATGGTAAAGAAGTTCAATATCACCTGCCAGTAAAAGGGCAGGACTGACCATGGAACAAGCCATCCATTGCCCATTTGCAAGTTCAGATAGAGACAAAAATCATCACAAGCAGACCCAGAGATAACATCATAATAAAGAGATAAAACTGAAGTCATGCAGGATTGCATTTTACTAGATACGGAATAAACAGTCGTGAAAGGAGCAGACAAGAATCCAAGTGACTTAATGCATTAGGCAAATCTGCCACACAAGACCTCTTTAAGGTGTTGTAGAACCAAGGCATCACATTGAGGATTAAACTAAGGTATCTTGTTGGTCACCTCGCATGCAGGTGAAAGTCGGACAATGAGTAAGACAGAGAGTAAAAGAACTTTTGCCTTTAAATGACGTGGTTGCTGGGAGGGGCCGTCCAGTTGGCTCCAACCCAGAGCACAGCAGGGTCCTGGACAGCCTTCCTCACGATGGTTCCTGTGCCCAAGCTCAGCGGTGTAGCCACTGTGTCAATCCATCTCATTAAGGGTCTTCCTAGTTTTCCCTGCCCCTCCTTCTCCAGGGACTGGACTCTCCTGACAACATAGCCAAAGTCTACAAGACAAAGTTCTTGCCATCCTTGACTCTGAAAAGGACTCTGGCCTACTTCTTCCAAGACAGATTTTTTTGTTCTTGTCCATTTAGCACTCCGTGGTATTTTCAATCTTCTTCTCCAAGGCCACGATTCAAGCGCATCTCTTCTTTTTTGATCTTCCCTAACAAATGTGCAATTTTCACCTGCATACGGCGCCATGGAGAATACCATAGATTGGGTCAAGTGTACCTTCGTCCTCACAGTAACAACCTTGTTTTTCAATGGGCTAAAGAAGTCTTGGGCTGCAGATTTACCTAGTGCAATACATCTTTCATCTCACGACTGCTGCTTCCAAGCGCATGGATTGTGGATCAAAGTAAGGCAAAATCCTTGCCAACGTCAACCTTGTCTGCATTTATCATGATGTCACTTGCCTATTGATCCAGTTGTGAGGATTTGGGTTTTCTTTACACTAAATTGTAAGCCTTTAAAGACCATAATCCTCGATCTTCATCAGCAGGTGCTTCTCACTCTCAGCAAGCAAGGCTGTGTCATCCGCCTATTGCAGGTTGGAAATAGCCTTTCTCCAATCCCGACGCCACACTCTTCTTCATATATGGTAATTCGGCTTCTCTGATGACTTGCTCAGCCTACAGACTGAACAAGCTTGGTGAGAGGACACAACACTGACACACACCTTTCTTGGTTTTAAACAAGGCAGCATTATTTCCTTGTTCTGTTCAATATTGCATCTTTTAAAATTGCGGCTCAAGGCTTGAATTTTTTTCTTTCCTTTTTTTAAAGAATTTTTTTTTAGTCCAGTTTCAGTTATACGGAGCACATTCTTTCTTGTTTGGCTTTTAATTCTAGGTCTTTGCACAGTTCATGACCATATTCAGCTTTGTCCTCTTGAGTTGCCCTTTGCAATTTTTTATTCAGCTCTTTGACTTCACGTTTTCTTTTCCTTTCTTTAGCTACTCTATGATTAATAACAAGTTTCAGAGCCTCTTTTGACATCCACTTTTCTTTCTTTCCAGCCTTTTAAATGACCTTTTTCTTTCCTTATGAATGCTGGTTTTGATGCCCTCCCACAATTCATCAATCCTTCTGTATTAATATTCAATGTGTCAAATTTGTTCTTAAGGTATTCTCTTAATTCAGATGGGATAGGCTTATAGTCATATTTTGACTCTTGTGATTTGTTTTAATTTTCTTCCATTTAACCTGAACTTACATATGAGCAATTGATGGTCTGTTCCACAGTTGACCCCTGATCTGGTTTTTGCTGCTGATATTGAGCTTCTCCATCATGTATTTCATAGAGATAGTCCATTTTATTTCTGTGTATTCCATCTGGGGAAGTGCATGTGTATAGTCACCTTGAGTGTTATCGAACAAAGGCATTTGTATGAACAAACCATTGGTTTTGCAAAATGTTGCCATGCAACCTCCAGCTTTATTTCTCTCACCAAGTCCATATTTTCCAATGGCTTCCTCTTTGTTTCCAACTTTTGCCTTCCAATCACCAGTGCATCTTGGTTGCATGTTTAATCAGTGTTTGAATTATCATGTTGGCAATGAATATTAAAAATAAACCATAATCTCCCAGAACAACAAACAAATGAGACTCGGAGGAAGTACAGCCAGAATGGGCCTCAGAAGTAAGGATAGCAGGACTTCCTCTCATCTTCTCTAAGCACGTTATCAAGAGAGACCATTCCCTGGAAAAGGGCAGAGTGCTTGGTCAAGCAAAGAAGCAGCAAAAAGAGGAGGTCATCACCCTGACGGATTGACACGGTGACCACAACATAGACACAATTGTAAAGATGATGCCGGACTGAGCGTTGGTCTCTTCTTTTATAGGGCAGGTTTCTGTGAGTCAGAACCTAGGAATGGTGCCTCATAAAAACAACAAAAGCATCCCATTCATTGATTTACATCCTGCTTCTTGTCTCACTCTAACAGATATAAAAGGCCCGGAGAATGGGGGTAAATCTGCTGTGCCCACCTCTGCAGCACGGACCTGGCATTTTTAGGTGCTTAATAAAGTGTGTTGAACATTTCCTGAACTCCATGACATGGCCACTAGACGGGGTCCTGCAAGGTGGGACTTCTAGTCTCAGCAAAGTAGAAGCACAATCTGGACTGAAGCAGGTAGAAAGTTCACTGGAAAGTGACCACCGCGCCCCATGGGTGATCTCAATAAGTTCTACCTATGGACTTTCAGGAAGAGAGAAGACTCTGAGCACAGGAGAGGCCAGAGACAAGCCAGTGCACAGCCCAATCACAGCCACACTCATCTCTGAGAAAAGCCATCGGCTACCTGTCCACCCCCTCTCACTGTCCAAGAGTAACATCACAGATGCCACGAATGCAGACCACACATGCAACATGTGTAGCCACATTCAAATGTCGTCATGTTAACAATAAGTGCAAAGAAACATGAATCTTCTTTTAACAATGCATGCCTAATATAAAACATTCAAAATACTGTCACTTTAGCATGCAAGCAGTATAAGAAATTAGATGAGAGGATGACTTTATGCTACATAGAGAAATCCTGTATGCATCACATGTTGCATAACTATTGCCCATTTATAGATGTAACTATTTGGAAATAATTTTCCTGAAGAGAACTTTAGAGTACTACAGGTCGTCGTGATAGCAAGTGCTGTAGTAAAGGCCAATGGTTTTAGATCAGCCACAGCTTACTGTTGCTAAAGATTTTACGTGCATTGTGAGCTGCACTCTGTCATATCTTCGCGCCTAAATTAAAAGCGTTCTGCTTGTCTTACAAAGTACACATGTATATATTTATAAGACTATAAATTGAGAGAGAGAAAAAAACTAGTCAAATGCATATTTTAAAATACTAACATAGAAGTGAAAGATGCTTTTTTAAGTTTAAAAAAAAAATGAGCTAGACATTTTCCTTGTTTTCTTTTTTCCTTTTCTACACTCAGTCTCCATACTCCAGTGGGTAAATTGAAGACTTCAGTTGCAAGACTGCAAAATAGCAAATGATGCAGGAAGCACCGAAGGAAGGTGAAAGAGTCCAGCTGGGTGAAACCCTACCGGCATCAACAGAGCAGCAAGTCAAGCAAAGCAGTGAAGTCCCCAGGGGAATCTAAGAAATAAACTTTGGGGCCAGGGCGTGGCATCCCATCAGATTCTATCAGCAAACATTCCAAAAGGTCAACAAGCAGACCTGGAACTATTTATAGGTTTTTCTTTTTTTGCCATTGGGTTTTTGTTATTGTTGTTGTTGCTGCTGTTATTGTTTTCTTTTCTTTTGTTGTTTTGCTTTTTCTTGTTTTTGTGTTTATTATTGTCTCTGCATGTCTATCTAGAAATGATAGGTGGGATAAACAATCTGGAGGAGAAAGCAACAGGACTGAAGTTGTGTCTATGGGGGGAGTCAGGGGAAGAAGCATGAGACAGCAGAAAGCGGAGAAAGGATGGGGGGTGGCAATAAGCCCATGGACAAAGGAACAATAAGTGACCTAAAATTAGTTGATCAAGAACAATGTAGCCGAGAGGAATTACTGAAACCGAATGAGGATGAAACATGATAGTGGGACAAGAAGAAAGTAAAAGGAAATAGAGGAAAGAACTAGGAGGCAAAGTATAGTTATAGAGGTCTCATATAGGCATGTACATTTATAAATATATTTATATATAATGATAGGGAAATTGATCTTTATTTATATGCTAAATATTAAGGTAGCAGATAGACATTGGGTCTCTACTCAAGTACTCCCTCAATGCAAGAACACTTTGTTCTAATAAACTGGCATTCTATGATGTTCATGTTCCCAACATTATCACTGAAGACAAAGTGAGTGCATAAGAAAATGTGGCAGAGAAAGCTGATGGTGTCAAGCTATCAAAAGATATAGTGTCTGGGGTCTTAAAGACTTGAAGATAAATAAGCAGCCATCCATATGAGAAGCACTAAGTCCACATGGAGGAAGCACACCACCCTGTGTGGTCATGAGATGTCGATGCGATCAGGTATCAGGCATCAAAGACCCCAAATTTTAAAAAGCATACTAATGTGAATAAGAGGAAGTATGGAGTGGAGACCCAAAGTCCATCTTTAGAAAATTGGACATCCCCTTACAGAAGGGTCACAAGGAAGAGATGAGCCAGTCGGGGTACAGTCTAGCACTGATGAAACATACAATTTTCCTCTAGTTCTTTAAAGCTCCCCCCCCCATCATTACCCCAATTCTACCACACAAATCTAGCTAGACCAGAGCACATATATCGGTACAGATAAGAACTGGAAGCACAAGGAATCCAGGACAGATAAGCCCCTCGGGACCAATAATGAGAGTAGCAATATTAGGAGGGGAAGGAGAAGACAGGGGCAAAAAGGGGGAACAGATCACAATTATCTACATATAACCCCCTTCCAGGGGAGAGACACCATAAAAATGGGTTAAGAGAGACATCTGTCAGTTTAAGACATGGGAAAAAATTATAAATTATCAAGAGTTCAAGATGGAGGGAAGGTAGGGGAAGCAGGAAATGAATTGATACCAAGGGCTCAAATAAAAGAAGATGCTTTGAAAGTGATGATGGCAACATAAATAAACATGTGCTTGAAAAAAAAAAAAACATGTGCTTGACACAATAAAAGGATGTATGAATTATGATAAGAGCTGTAAGAGCCCCGATAAAATGACTGGGGGGGGG
>PVJH01045597.1:0-12307 GCA_004026705.1 Nesogale talazaci
ATTCGAAAAGGTCATTGAGCATTTTCTAATCATTGCTCACACTGCTCACGACAGAAGGGACAGCAGAGAAAGGGGCTGGAGCATCCTGAGCTCCTAGGCAGATTCTGAGGCCCAAAAGTTAGGCCAGGGAAGCCATGCCCTGTATTGGGGTGGTGGGGTATAGGATTTGAGCTATAGGCATGCACACTACTAAAAGAAAAGGGTGGTTTCTCTTTCTGCATTTGAAACTTTGGGGTTGGGAGATGATCTGTTAGCAAATTATCTCTTTTTTCAAATCAGCTTCACAGAATGTTACAGGGGGGAGATCTAGGCCCTGCTCAGGTGGAGGCTGTGCCCTACCTGGGGAGATAAACTCTGAGATTCCATGCAGGGGTCACACAGTTCAGGAGGACGTTTATTTTCTTCTTGTGTGACTTGGGAAAAGGGGTACAAGGGACTGCCTGATATGGGACTTCTTGGCCCAGAGGGCTGCCTTGCCCCATCCTGGTCCAAACACTAATTACCTTCCTCTTCTCTCTTAATACGTTAAGCCATTAGATATGACTGAAAATATTTGGGGGCCAGATCTGTTTCTTGGACAGTATGAAGTGTGGGTGCTAAAAATCCTTTCATTTTTCTATGTATAGAAGTTGGCTGAAGTTTAAAACCACTTCAAATTCTCTGTATAAGGTATAAGTTCAGGGTATTTTATCAGGTCTTATCAGCTAGAAAGGCAAGTGATTTTTTTTATGGGTTCTTTTCCTAACATCCTTTGTACTGATTAAAAATTTAACTTTAAAAAAGCAATCTATACCCTTTGAATTCTTGCTGTGTTAAGAATCACATAAGAAAGACAAATGATACTCCCAAGCCTACAATAAAACTGAGAACATTATATTTCACACAGATTAAATTAGATCTATTTACAAATGTACCATACCATTATCTTTTTTGTTGATATATATTTTAAAGTATTTATATAAAAGCTGGTTATGAATTAATTAAAGGGCTGAACACAATACTCTCATGAGAACTAAAATCTCTCTTTCTGTATTTCTATCTCTCTCTCCTTCACAAATATCATTAATTTTCTAGTTGAATTTCCTGTTTTTATCTTGTAGATAGCAAAATTCTCCCAGGGTTAGGCAGTGTTCTCTTTGGCTTCCAATTCTTTTATCTCCAATTTCAAAAGAATTTCTTAATGATGAGAAAAGATGACAACATGTACTTTTATTTAGTCATGACTTTCTCTTATTCTCAACACAGATGGCATAATTTATAATGTTAAATACATATGTTGTATTCTGATAGCTAATTTTCTGAGGATGTCATTCTTATAAAGCACGTAATATTAATATTCTGATTGCTTAATCGGGTGTCTAAAGGACCTTACAAAGGATAAAGGGAAGATCCAGCCATACATTTCTTCAATTCTTCAAGGCAAGGGTGACTTTTGAAGTTATGTTGTAAATTTACAAATTAATGAAACATTTATGAAGGAAGGGACAGGTTGAGAAATATTTTTCAAAGGCTAATTTAATATATTCATTTTAGAAAGAATATTATAATAATATGTATTATTCCTTGTTTATAATGTAACTTGTACTTTCCTATTTAATATCACTGTTAAATATAAAATATACCATATTCACATTAGCTAATTTGGCAAATATGGAAAAATTCAAGGAATGCGAGTGAATTGTTTTCATGAAAGAATTTCTTAAATCAATCAGTATACAATGCCTTGGTCATTACATTTTATTAACTAGAAAAAGCAAGCAGGTGAAAGAGGGTGGCAGTTTCAGTTCTGCAAGAGAATCTTGTCACCTCTCACACTGACCAAGTCTCTCTGACTTTAACCTCCTCATCTGTAGAAGTAAATTTGAAGCTACCTCAATATATCTTTTTTTTTAATTCTACAAATCTGTGATGATTGCTATTCTAAACTATTGATTATTGTGAAAGGGGGCATTAAATAGAACTAGAGTTGGTTATAATCTACATCAAAAGAAATTAGGGCTTTTCTCAGTTTCTTAATTTAAAACTCCAGATTTTTAAAATGTTCGATATTGTTATGGTTGAAGACTGATACCTACCACCATATCCTGCAGTATTTGGTGGGTACTAAATTCAATCATATGCATTCTTAAAAGACAGAGGGGGGACTTGACAGTGGCAGGTAGAGAAGAAATTGGAGAGCAGAGGACAAGACCGCATAAACAGGAGACATTGGAGTGATACCACCCCAAGCCACAAAAACCATCTGACACCTTTAGCTGAGAAGGAAAGATGTGAATTCTTCCCTGGAGTTTCCAGATTGAATGTGATCCTTCTGAGACTGCTGTTTCAGACAGTACGCCTTCAAACTCTTGAAAATTGTAGGTCTCCAGGTGTCAATCCATTTGGTACCGCAGACTCAGAAAGCTAAGATTCCCTAAGAATTATTTATTGGTTGGACCAGCCAGTGATGAAGACTTCTCCATGACTTGATTTCCCAGGGTTTTTTTTATTTTTGGTTCAGATTACAAAAAGAAAAAAAACAGATACATATTTCTCTACATTTATGCTACCATTTCTGTCAATCTCTGCTCTTGTCCCAAGCTGCTGTACTTATTTTTTTCTTATTTTCAGCAATTTATCAATGCCACCATTTTAAAACAGTAAAATCTTCCTTAAATAACAGTTTCAAGTAACTAATACCTTTCTATGACTATATACAGTCTTTTATACTACAGAAATCTTGAAGCATCAAAATGTAGACTTTTCCAGATACAATAAAGAAAAACTTTGAATACAACTGTAGATTAGATATAACCCCGCAACAAAGATCCTGGAGTACTCAAACTTACAGCTTAGTCCTCTTTCATTTTCCCTCTCCCTTCAAATGGGCAGCTGAATATTGATCAGTTCCTTTGTCCATATACTAACCGTGGCTAAAAATTTTTACCAATTAATATGCAGTCAAATAGAAAGAAAGTTATGAAGTCAGGTTTGCCAAAGGGGGGTTATATCAAATAGCGTAGGTATAAAATCATTGGACATTCAAAAAAGAATCACATAAATAAAAGCAGAGAGAGGGGAAAGCACATGGAGAAAGCTGATTCCAAGAAGAGCCTAGAACCATATTGATTGCTTATTTCTTAGAACTTGGTAACCCCAAGTTGCTCCATTAATAAATCCAGAAATTCATCTTCGAGTAACTGCCCCCTCCCATTCACCACCAGGTAGTTTTGTAAGTGTATTCAAAGCAGGCTACATTTTGAAAGGAATCCAAACTTTTTTTCTCCCTAGAAATAGGAAATGTCTTTGGAATACATCGGATATGATATGTTTTTTAATTAGTTCGTTTATATTTGGTTTTGCCTGGGAAGAACAGAGTAATTTCCACCAATCTAATCTCATTAATCTCTAAGTTATCTGGGAGAGAAAAGCTACATAGCAGGCTATTTATTTTCTGTTCAGTGAATTCTTGTGTCATTCTCCTTGCAGTTTAATGAACAGTTTCTCCAAATCCTCAGAACAGTTGAAGTGTTTATAGCAGCAGATAATATGTTTGCAGGAGCACACATCATTACAGAAGTCTTTCCTAGGAAACTTCCCTTCTGATATCTTGTTGTCTTTTATACCATAGTATAAAAGTACCATATACCAGTACTTTTATACCATAGTAGCGCACATTTATACCATGACCCCAAAGGAGACTTGGTGAGTCACATGGTGAGTCAAGTTTTTAAAGCATTCCTTTACCTGATAAGTAAAAGGTTAGCAATCCAATCCCTACTGCAGCTCATAGGAGAACGTCATGTCCATCTGCTTCTGGGAAGACAGATAATCTTGGAAAACTTATGGAGCAGTTCTGGTCTGTGCTATAGAGACACTATGAATCACAATAGACTCAACGGCAGTAGCTTCATTCTTTGTTGAGTTGGCAATCCTTCATGCCTTACTCCAAGCTCCTCCTCTGTCATTTTCCTGTGTTGTAGTGACTTGAATGTTGGGACTATAGGACAAGTATTTCAAATACAAATAAGGCTACCTGGGGGGAAGAGACTTCACCAGAGCTTCTTCATTAAAACAGACTGGCAAGGCCTGATGACCTCTTTATTAAAAATTTAGTATAAACTTAATAAAAGCAGAATATTCTATAATACATTGCTAGAAGAATAGCTTCCCCCCATATTGGAAGTCTCTCAAAATATAACTGTGTAAAGGTTATTTATTTCTTTTTTTAAAACATCACTGCCCTCTGGTGGGAGTGGGTGGCCCAGCCTTGCTGCTGCTGGATTTGAACTGCCAAGCCAGTCGGTCGCAGTCCAGCACTCAACCACTGTGCCACAAGGGCTCAGCCCAAAAGTTATTTCTTTAATGTTGACTTGACCTTAATGAACTTCACTTTCTGATGTGGCATGCCATTTAGAAAGGTCCAGGGTCCCTGGTCATATTGTTCCAAATGAAAGGAAACAGATAAAAACATCCATCAATAATCATAGGGTGATTGTACAAATTGTGAATCTAGGATAATTGAGAGGTGTTGAAAATAACAAGAACAAGTACATATGGATATCCTTGATATTATTAATGAGCTGAAGTGGACTGGTATTAGCCACTGTACCAGAAATGTCCATTGGAACAAGAATGTTGTAGCAGTCATCATTTTTAAGAATGTTTCTGAAGTACTAAACTGTGGTTGATAGGATCCATAAGCCTACAAGAATAGTCAGCTAATAAAACTACTATTCAGATTTATACCTCAAAGATGAATAAATTAAATATATGTATAAATTTCTGCAGTCTGAAATTTTTTTTAAAAATAGGTACAAAATTCATTGATAATTACTGGTGATTAGAATGTTAAAGTGGAAAACAAAGAATAATCCGCAATTGGAAAATAGGCTTTGGTGATAGAAACAGTGCTGGGGATTGCATGATAGAATTTTGCAAGCCCAATGATTTATATCAATTTTTTTCAACAATATGACCAGGGACTCTGGGCCTTTCTGAATGGCATACCCAAAAAAACAAATCAAGTGTATCTGAGAAAAGAGACAATGCATAAGTTCAATACTATCAGAGAAAGAATAAGGGATGTTTGGAGGAAGGATGATCAATTCTCCTAAGCAAAGTTAAATAAGAAGCTCAATAATTTTAAAGCAAGTCTGTAAATAAAAAAAATATGTCTGAGGCATCTTGTCTGAATTTAAGTGCTAATTAACAATAGATTTAATGCATTGAACATTGTGGTAGCTATACAATCTCATGTCAACTTGAGTATATGAAGAGAGAAAGGGTAGAGTCTAGTCTTTCAATCAGGTCACAGCCTGATGCTCCTTGTTTGTTTGGCCTTCTCCTAAAGGTTCTGCAGGTCCTCTCTTTTTCCTGGAGAGTGGGCCACACGCTCTCTGCTTCATCTTCCTGTTGACAAGGCACACGAACCCGTGCTGATGTCAGCCAGAGCCCTGGAGATGCATCCTCCACCATTGAACCCACAGGACTTTCCATCCACTGTCCTGTAATCTTTCTGAACTTGGGATTGTTGCACATGCTATGTGAATCAGAAGACTAATTTATGGACTCATATCAGACATATGGCAAATGTCAGGTTTAGGGGCCTGATCTGGATGACCTGGGATATTTTCTTAATATTCAATTACTCTTTGATGTAAAACTCTTATTTATGCACATATGATTGCCTCTGGATTCTCTAGTCAACCCAGGCTATCACCAACACTACTGACAAAATATCAGTAGAATTATTCTATGACTTCAAGACAATGCATAAAGAAATCTAAACCTCATCGAGAATAAAATAAAGGAAGATAATGCAAAAAGGTTGCTGTAAGAGACTGAAACTTGTGCTTGACTGACGAGAACTGGTTAAACTTGTTTGTGCTGACGCAAATGGAGAAACTTAGGTAAAGACCTGAACAGCAAAGAAAACAAAGTGTTATAATGAAATATTCAAAGACATGGATTTAGAAAATGAAAGGGATAAAATATGTCTGGCATTTGCAAACTGAAAAAATTAAAGAAAAACTAGGCTTCAAGTAAAAATGAAAATAGAAGAAATGCAAAAAAACACACCCAAACACTTTACCAATAAGAAGAATCGGTCAATATTCAACTATCTCAGGGGGTAGAATAGGATCAAGAAAATATTTGATTAACAACCAAACTATTCAAAGAAGAAATTCAATTTAAGTCCTTGGGCCAGGTAGTAAACATGAGTCTTCTCTTGACTTAAGGGCCTGTGGAGATGCATCAAGGATCAGAAAACTGAAGCTGGAAGAACACAGACCAATGGATACAAAGCCAGATAAACCCAAGGTCATAGGCTAAGCTTTTGGCTGCTGCAGAGTTCAATGCATCCAACGTTGTCAGGTTAGATGGAAAGTCAGGAAATAAAATACTGATGACTCCCAGAGTTGGCAGACATGCAACCTGGTGTGCCAATGGCTAAAGTCCAAAGAACAGGAGATCGATAAGGCAAATACACAACCCAGGTCAGCAAGAATTGAACTAGCTTCTTTCTGTATTGAATTATACAGGAATTAGGTCCGTGAAGAAACCTCTTTTTACGTTCATCAGGGTTGTGGCCTAGTGTGGTGGTTATGAGTTAGGCTGTGATCCAAATGATCAGCAGTTCAAAACGACCAGCAACTTCGTGGAAGAAAGGCAGTGTTCTACTCTTGTAAACTGGGTCTGTTTCATTCAGAAACCCACAGAGGGTGGCTATGAACCAGCATTGCCTCAATGGCAGTGAGTGTGGAATTTGGTGACCTGAGTAAATGCCTTGCACTCCACCCGCATCTTCCCATATCCCCTTTGCTGCTAATAGCAGATCCCATTATGAAGTGGGCCATGTTACATTAGGTCAGACCATGGAGCACTACTGCCAAACCAGAATCCTGGTTCCGTGAATTTGTCTAAAAACTGTTACCACACATGAAGTCAATAGATACATGCATACACACAAATTGAATATCTTATCAATGCATAGAGTAAAATTAAGTAAAGAGCTGAATGACTAAGAAAAGAGCTTAACAGAAGAGTTCAAAGGGTGTTTCATGAAGTCAAAATAGTGTGATAATGAAATGCGCAATGACTTGACGCTAGTTATTAAATATGCTTGACATTTGGATTCATTTACCAGCTTGCCAAAAAGGTGACCTCATGCTTTCAAATGCAAACCACCATTGTCTTCCCTGGCACTTCTTAGAACTTTTTAAAATTTGTAATTTATAAAGTAAAATTTTGTAGTATGTGTTAGTTTCCATCTGATTTTTTTCATTTACACATAAATTTATGAAATCATTTCACAGGATTGTGTGTTACTATAAATCATTTTCATTTCATGCAATTGTAATCCAGTGTATGAATATATCATATCAGTATCTATTATTCCATTGTGGAGTATTAGAGTGATTTTAAAACTGGCACTGTAAAAATAGAGCTTTGATGAGCAATCTATTAATGCAAAATAAGTATTCCTTTTCTTTGATATACTTAGGCAGAGAACTGAGTAGCCCCAGTGTATGTATAAGTTTTAATTTAGTGAAAGAGTTTTCAGGAAATACTACTATAGTAAAAATTCCTAAAAAAAGAAGAAGAAAGAAAAAGTTTTCAGACTTGATGAGTCAAGTGTTGGTCTCAACAGCGTGTTTCATTTGTTTCAGCTCTTCATCAACGCTTGGTATTATATGTCTTTTATTGCACATTTGGATAGGCAGCTCACAGTAAGTCTATAGTTTAGCTAGAATTTTCTTGATGCATGACTTGACACACATTTTCTTATGTTCAGTGACCTTATATTTTTTACTACTTATTTTGCTAATTTTTTCTATTGGGCCAATTTTTCAGTTTTGTACTTATATTATATTAAAGATATAGGTGTTTTGCAGGAAAAATATCTCCCACTGTGGGAATTGATCATCTCTATCTTTGCATTGTACTTTAATGTGTTTGCTGTTGTTTCGTTAGCTAACACTGAATAGGCTCTGATATGCAGGTTTTCTATAACAGAAGAAAACATTGCCTGGCCTTCATGAGGGCTGTCCTGTTGTACCCATGGCAATACCTGCTATGCCAATCCACCTTAAATGTTATTACAAAACAATTTATCAGCTCTCACTTTTCTACTTGTGCTATGATTGGCATTAATGTCATCTAGAAACTAGAGATGGAAAGGTAGCGAAGGAAGGTAGGGATGGAAACCAACCTATCAATTAGGCCAACAGAAACTGATGGCACCTCCTTTGGGTGTGGCCTTTTGTAAAAGGGAGGGATCCAAGCAGAGGGCAGTTCTGTTTGGGCCCTTTACCTTCTGTTGAAGCTGGATCCTGTGTCTAATTCATCAACCTGTTCTGTTGCTTCCCAGTCTCAGGAACAGACTACCTACCTTCAATTCACTCAGTTGATCTCAGAATCCTTTATATCAGCATCCACCAGCCTTTGGACCTGTTTTGTCATCGTGTTTCCTGGCTAACAGCTTCCACAGCTACACAAGTCAGAGAAACCTTCCGCTCACATCTGACCAACAGATTTGAACAGGAACGAAGTTACCTACTTCTACAATTGTGTGAGTCATTTCTTAATATAAATCTCTGTCCATGTATGTACACATACAAGTGGCCACTTTTCTCTACCCAGGTTAAGAAAAAAATTCCTACAGTGTGTTATGAAGTTATTCTCCTGTGTGTTCTTCTAAAATCATTAGTGGTTTACCTTCTATATATATTTTGAAATTCATTTGGAATTGATTTTTATGTATAATATTTAAATGGAATAAGAATGTTTTCCAAATAGAAAGCAAAGTTATCCAGCACGAGTTATTTAAATCCCATCCATTTTCTGCTTTACTTAATTTTTTTCTTTTAAATAAAAATCATGAAGGTATCAATACAAGGCTTCTTTTAAAAATATGACTGAGGGGAGACTCTGGGAAGATGACCCCAGATAGGAAACCCACGCCCAGAGCTCCTAGAAATCGGTGAGTGGGGGTGACACGGGAAGGGTAGGGCTCTCAAATTGGGTTTTGTGACTCCAGGAAAGCTCAGAGCCCTCCTCTGAATCAAGAGCAGGCTCAACCCGCAGTCTGAGCTCCCCACGGACGCTGGCACAGACACCACCTGCACAGACGCTGAGGATTCTTTGTGCTGGCGGGATCCAGGGCGCCACTCTGCAACCCTAAGATCTGGGACCCGCAGTTAATCAGCGCCTGCACATAATCGCAGACCAGTCCTCCCCACCCCAAGGTGCCCAGGGGACACTCCACGCAGACCCACACCTCTCGCTCCCCACCCCCAGGGACTCCTGTGTCCCCAGCACAACAGAGGGTCAGCCCCTCCCCCACCCCGGAGGCCAGCATCCAGGCGCACTTTAAGGGCGCCACCACTGCTCAGGATAAAATCAAGCCGTCCCCTAAACCCAAGCCTGCGCACCTGCGCCACATTTTCTAACAGGAGCAGAAGGAAAACCCACACTCCCCACAGTCGCTGGCACTCCTTACAGACTCTGCTGGTTCAGGGCGCCTGCCCCAAGCCCCATGACAGAGAGTCCTGCTTTACATTGTCTCCTGGATAAACAGCTAGCCAGTCCTCCCCACGCCAGAGTACTAGAGGATTTTTGCCCACCTATCTGTGGCAAGTGCCCCTAGCCAGGAACAGACCACCCAACTCCCACCCCATCCCCTAAACCCACTCTCCTGCTCAGCCAACACCCTCCATCAGATAAGCAAGGCCTAGCTGCAAACAGTTCCTGAGGGAAGCTAAAATATAAGACCAGCCTCCTAAAGAGAGAACCCAGGGCCACAAAACACCAAGGAAAATGCCACCTAATACGAATAAGTTAAACAAAAAACAGCTAGCAGCTTCCACAGTATCAAGAAAAGAGAAACTGGATCCAATGCAAGAAGATCAGCTAGACCTAACAGCAATCTTAGAAAATGTGGAGATTGATCAACCACAGAAAGAAATCTTCAAGATGTTACTAATATGTATGCAGTTCTTAAATGACGCATTAAAGAAAAAAGAAGAATTGATACAGGAGATAAAGGCCATGCACAAAAGGGAAATCCAAGAACTAAAGAGTGAGCTAACAAAAACTAATAGTAAGCTCTCAGATTTTGGCCAGAGAATGGAGGAGGCAGAAAACAGGACAAGTAACCTAGAGGACTCACAAGTAGAAATTAATAAGTGGGAGAAAAAGATCTAACAAGTCTATAAGCGAAGCAGAAGAAAATAATAGATGACTGGCTGATATTATGAAAAGAAACAACATTAGGATTATCAGTCTGCTGGAGGATGAGGCATCAAGAAAACCAACATCCAAAATAGTGAGGGAATGCTTAGAGGAAAACTTCCCTAGCTTAATGAATGAAGGAAATATAACCATATAGGAGGCGGAAAGAACACCAGATAGACTAAACCCCAAGAAGAAAACATCAAGACATACAGTTCTTAAACTATCCAAGTATGAAGAAAGGGAAAAAATTATGAGAGCAGCTAGGAAACAAAGGGCAATCACATATAAAGGCAAACAGATAAGAATATGCTTGGACCTATCAACGGAAACTATGAAGAAGAGGAGAGAGTGAAGCAGCATATTCCGAAAATTGCAGGAACATGATGCAAACCCAAGACTACTCTATCCAGCCAAATTATCTACAAAATTGATGGAGAAGTAAGAGTCTTTCCAGACAAGGAAAATCTCAGAGAATATACCAAAAGGAACCCAGCCGTACAAAAGATTCTCACCGACTCACTGGGAGAACAAAAACAAAGAACTAACACACGCAGAATGAATCTACCCAGAAAGAGTCAAAGGGATAACAGTCCCCAAGAGAACCCTGGCTCAGAGATGGAAGAAAGGCAAGAATGAACCACAAACATATGTTGACACAACATATGGAAATAGAAAAACATCCACTCCAAAAGGGATAAAATGACAACACAGAGTGCACAGATAGATGTAATAACCCTAAATATTAATGGATTGAACTCAGGCCTTAAGAGACAGAAATGAATAGACTGGCTTAGAAAATACACCCTCTCAATCTGCTGCCTATAGGAGACACATCTTAAGATCACAGAAAAAAATATATTGAGAATCAAAGGCTGGAGAAAAATATACCAAGCAAACAGCAATTCCAAAAAAGCTGGAGTAGCAATCCTAATATCAGATAAAATTGACCTCAAAGTGCAACCATAATAAAAGACAAAGAAGGACACTATATCATGCTTAAGGGAAGGGTAGACAATGATCCAATAAGCATCTTAAATATATATTCCCTGAATGAGAGACCTGCAGAATATGTAAACCAGACACTTCATATGATGAAAAAAGGAATTACAGCCTCAACAATTACAGTGGGTGACTTCAAAACACCACTCTCTGAGAAGGACAGATCACAGGGAAAGAAACTCAACAAGGAGGCGAGAGATCTAAATACTACAATTAGACAGTTTGACTTGGTAGATATCTACAGGGTCTTTCATCCAAAGGAAAAGCATTTCACATTCTTCTCAGCCCCACATGGAAGCTTTTCAAAGATAGACCACGTACTGGGACATAAGGAGAATCTACATAAATTTAAGCATATTGATATCATACAGAACTCATTCTCAGACCACTCTGCCATCAGGTTGGAAATCAACAAAAGGAAGGTAAAGAGAACTAGAGAAAATAGTTGGAGAATGAATAATTCTCTATTGCAAAAGGAATGTTTGCTGGCCCAGATCAGAGAGGAATTAAAAAATTTCTAGAAACCAAAGAGAATGAAAGCACAACATACCAAAACTTAAGGGACACAACAAAGGCAGTCTTAAGAGGAAGTTTCATTGCAATACAGGCACACCTGAAAAAGGAAGAGCGTCTCATAACTGATACGTTGACACAGAATTTACAACAACTAGAGCGGAGTCAGCAGGATAATCCGACTAATAGCAAAAGAAAAGAAATAATAAAAATCAGGGCTGAGATTCAGGAGAGGGATATTAAGAAAACAATGGGAAAAATTAACACTGCTAAAAGTTGATTTTTTGAAAGAATTAACAAAATTGATAAACCATTGGCAGACTTAACCAAAGAAAGGAGAGAGAAAATTGCAATAGTAAGAATAAGGGATGAAAGAAAGGATATCACAACTGATCCTAATGAAATCAAAAGAATAGTCACTCAGTACTACAAAGATCTTTACTCCAATGAACTCAACAACTTGGAAGACATGGACAAATTCTTGGAAAAGCAATCTCTTCCTAGATTGTCTCCAATGGACATCAAGAATCTTAACAGATCCATAACAATAGAAGAAATAGACAAGGTTATCAAGGGA
>PVJH01045598.1:0-12312 GCA_004026705.1 Nesogale talazaci
GCTGAAACTTCCAGGGACATCACACCGCTGCATGCTTTCCACCGAGAATGAACCACAAAAATTCACCATGACTCATCACTCCGGCTTCTGCCATCAAGATCTTTGGTTAACCCCTCTCCAAGAGCTAAAACAAATTTCTTCATTGAGGAAAAAAAAACTATTATTGTTTGAGTTCACAAAGAAGCTGAGCTTGAGGAAAGACTGGAATGTAAACAGTTTAATTGTGAGGTAATTTGCAGTAATATTTAAAGGAAAGGAGAAGTAAAAAAGGCAAGGAAAGAAAATCAAAGGCTGTAGGACCAAGCAATGTACAATTAGAGCTTAATTCTGTATCTTAAATATGGAGCTTAAAACTGAAGTTTAAATATGAATTGCTGGAATAGAGCAACGAAAGCCACTTGCTTCCAAGTCATCTCACCCAAGAGATTTCTCCATCAATTTTAATCAGTCTTGGCTGAGGGATGCTCCCCAAAACATTATACCTAAAGGGCAAAGATGCAGTGATGGTTATTGAAAGTCAGGCTGTGTTAGTCAGGGCTGACTACAGAAATAAATTCATAGACGTTCATATAAGATAGAGCTTTATATTAAAAAGCAGTTGAATATTGAGAAAACATTCCAGCCCAGTCCAGATCAAGTCCATAAATCTGATATTAGTCCATATGCCTGATACTAGTCCATAAATTCTTCTTTGGAATCACGCAGCACATCCAATGATGCTGAATGCTGGAAGGTCACAGCTGGATTGTAGAAAGTCTTGTGGATTTAGTGGAGGGGGAAGTATCTCAGCTCTGGCAAGGGTCTACATGTGGCTACCCCAGGTCCAGGGTTCTGGCTCCATCAGCATTGCTCCCTCCATGTGGCTTGTTGTCAGGCATACAAAGCAGAGAGACTACAACTGGCCTTCAATGAGCTATTTATCTCCATAGTGCCTCAAATTATGTCATCGAGCTATGGCCTGATTGACAGGCTAAACTTCACCCTTTCACTCTTAATAGTCTCAAGTTGACACGAGATTATGTAACTACCACAGACCACCCATAGTCAGCTTGACACTTCTACACAACACTTAAACCATAAATAGTTTTTTAAACAAAATAATAAAATCATATCTGTATCTAACAGGATAAAACTATAGTGCATACAATTCAATATGTGCCAAGTCCTCATTTAAACATAATATTCTATGTTTAGTTATAGTATTCTATATTTAGTTATAGTATTCTATAAGTGAACAACACAACAATATTCTATGCCTATGCCTTACCCTATGAACATATTGCTCCACCTGTGAAAGTATGTATGCCAGCTACTTCATGCCTTTATTCCCTCAATTTTGTGTATCCAATTACTATATTTCCCTTGTATATCAACCCAGTACTCTGAGGAGACAATCATATTTTGTATTGTGAAGAATTTTCTTTCCAATTGGGACCTTGTGAATTCTGCAGCCACAGTCAAAGTCAAATCAAGCAGGATATGCATAAGGACTCAATAATCTTCTCCTCATCTGGTTGGGTTCTGGTAACCGCAGTGTGGGCTGCTTTACATATCCTCACCAGGGTACCCATTGGTTATCCCACATTTTAACCGTGAGTCATTACAAATTCTCACCAACCCTACCAACACTCTTCCTAATCTCAAATTCACACCAGATTATGTGTCTACCACACAGACCAATCAAAGTGTGCTGGTGTCAGAAAGAGGCAAGGGTTGTACCTATAATGTGTATATAACACTTTGTCAAATTAAATATGCCAGTGGAAGAGATGTTGAAAATCAGCTGAGTTTATTTCCACTGTTCACTTGAAAACAGTAGAGATAATGATACAGTGGTGTCCTATGGGACTTGCAGAATTCACGTGAAATGGACCTGAGCTAAAACTCTATTGACCCTCTGGCCCTCATATACCTGTCCTTATTTCATTAGACCTTAGAGGCATTTTGGACCTTCTAGAATTAGTATCACTTCAAAAACAGTATTTTGCAACCCTGTAAAATCTAGTTATTTTATGTTCTCCAATGAACAATTATTCTAAGATAAGCCAAAGTCCCTTTGGGGAAAGCTGGAAGAAAGCACAAAGAGCAAATGCTTTTCAATTGTACGTGGCCTCCCCTTTCCCCAAAGTGTTTGGGGTCTGAAGATGGGCCCATGTCTCTTTTGGTGAGTTAACTTAGACCTTTGCTCATTAAATCACTGATATAAATTAAGTTCAGTTAAAGGTCTGGAAGCAAGAGAAGCAGTGTCAGACTGGGCTACTTCTGCTACACAACTAAGGAGTGCCCATATGTCCCCATTCCAATTCTCAGGATCCAATTATTAAGCAATCAATTCCTTAACATTATTCAAAGTTACCTAGAGTGACTGTATATTCAGTTTGTTTTTAACTCAACACCTCACAAGATAAAAAAAAATTCTGAGCATAATTTTCAAAAACCTTGACTGTGTGACTCAGGGAGATAAAGTTTTCTTTCAGGGTACATATAGAAACTCTTTGGTCATTTAAGGAGCCCCCGAGGTGAAGATTTGAGAATTATCTTTCTCTTTTCCCAATTTGTCCAGTGCAGTTAAACGCAACCAGTCAAACTCATTATACTCGTTGTGAAGCACCATTATTTGGTTCCAGCTCATTGTGATCCTATGCACAACAGAATAAATTACTGCCTAGTCCCGTGTCATCTTAAGAATTATTTCTGTATTTAGGACCATTGCTAAAGGCACTGTCAATGCATTTCATTGAGGATTTTTTACTTTCCCCAGGGTCCACTGGCTCTTGATAGATGTCCAAAGTACATGAACAAAGGGAATATCTTGATTGTGCTTCTTCTAAGAGAGATTTATTTATTCTGAAAATCTATGATATATATATATCTCATATATATGATAGTTTTTCCAATTATAATAGTTCAAAGGTATCAATTCTTCTTCAACCTTCCTTGTTCATTGTCCAGCTTTTGTATACATATAAGACAATTGAAAATATCATGGCTTGGGTCCAGTGCCCCTTAGTCCTTAAAATGACATCTTTGATTTGTAACACTTCAAATGGGTCTTTTGTGACAGATTTTGCCAATGCAATTATATCCAATAGTTTGATTAAAATGTTCCAAATATGAGGTATATGATCACCAAGAACTTGTATTAATTCCCAATGGTAAAGAGTTTGAGATTTTATGTCAAAACAAATATACTTAATAAAGCTATTCATGTTATTGCTTTAACCAAAGATATCTGAGCATATTTAAATTTGGGATAGAATGTTTTATTCTTGCTATAAAATTACCATAGTATGTTTAAAATAATGGTATTTATTGAACTCTAAGTTATTATTAATGTTATTAGGCTGTCAACCTGTATATTTAATTTGTCTTGAAAGAAAATGCCCCCTTTCTCTGAATTTAAGATACCATCTCTCTTTACTATACTACATAGCAAAATATCATTGGAAATGATATATTAGGTACACACACAGCAGTCACTTTAAAGTTAGTTTGGTGTATGTCTGATAATATGATTTATGACATACTAAGACTTTTTAACACTATGCCATTTCAAATTCATTCATTTTGCTGTCATTTAGTCATGTACTCATTCAATCAACAACCCGTTTCTAGGATATTTACCATAAATGAGATATTGTCGGTTGTTAAAAGTGGAAGGGGGTGTTAAAAAATTAATGAGGCATAGCATCTGCTTTTTATAAGTATCAAATATAGTTGTGTTGATATGAGATCTGTTATTTTGCATCTCGCCAGCATTCATTAAGTACCTTTGTCTCTTCTGAGGCAACTATCAGCTCTCCCTAGTGTGCCTAGGTGACACAAAAAGTTAAACACTCAGCTAATAAGGTTTGACAGTTTGATCCACCCAGAGACATCTTGGAAGAAAGGCCTGATAATAGGTTTCCCAGAAATCAGCCACTAACAACACTGTGAAACACATTTTACTCTTGACATATTTTACTCACAAAGTCACCATGAGTTGGAATCAATTCAGCAGCAACTGATATAACCTCCCTTGTTCAAACCCTGTGTCCCATGCCCCAATTACATTATTGTGACATGTGGTTAAGGTCGCTGGACACAATGATTGGCTCAGAGACAGCTACATGATCCAACTTTATTCTATCAGAATCAACCTCGGGATTTTGGGTAGACCCTCAGAAGAAGTGCATTACCCCTTTCCTATTGAACTGGGAATCATTTCAGCCAAAGAGCTTGCAGTTATATTTCCCCCATGAGAGGTGAACTCTACTTCCAAAGTAGGAAATAGAGTTTAATTATGAAGAGACGAAATCTTCATAATGTTATTTGAGTCATGAAATATATATCCCATCCTCACTAAACTTTTTTTGTTGTTGCTTATAAGGCCCAATAATTTCTCTTCTATAACTAGCCCATTTTAGTCTAGATTTCTTGCAAATAGAAAGAGGGTTAACCATCCAAAAGTGAAATGAGATGAGTTTTGTTGTTATTTTCGGGTAACATTAACCCTGTTCTAAGTACAACAACCACAATAAAATGAAACATTGTCTGGTATTGCACAGTCCTCACAATCATTGTTTGAGCTCATTGTTGGAGCCACTGTATAAATTCATTTCATTGAGGTCTTCCTCTTTTTTGCTAATGTCCTGTTTTTTCAAGCATGTTACTGTTCTCCATGGACAAGTTCCCCTGATAAGATATCCAAAATGCATAAAATAAAGCTTCAATTTTTTATTAATTTAAGGTTTACACAAAAAATCAGTTTTCATTCTGTAATTCATACACATCTTGATTCATGTCATTGAATGCAATGTAACATTATTCACTTAAATTTTTATCTGTGCTTCCTATTTCTATTCTTCTTTCTTCCCTAATTCTTGCCTTCTCAACTTTGTCCTTGGAGAAACACTGCTCTTTAAGTCTTGAATGATATCTTGTTTTAGGGAGTGCATACTTCCTTAGTATCAATATTCACCCCATAGACTGGTCCATTGTTTGGCTAAAAGTTGAGCCAGAAAGGTGAGTTCAGTTGAAGGCCTTAAGGATGACCAAAATCTTGGGGATTTTCACCAATCTTTATGCAACTAGCCAAATTGGTAGTTTGTAAGATTTTAAATATTGTTGCACATTTTTCTACCACCCTCACTTGTCAGGAGTATTTTGTCTGTTCCTCCAATAGAGATTTGTATGTCTTCTAGCAGTCTACAGGATATTTAAGATTCCTCACCAACACCATAATTCAAACACATTGTTTTGTTTCCAGCTTCCTTTTTCATTGTCCAGCTTTTCCATGCTTGTGGGATAATTAAAAATACCAAGGCTTGAATCAAATGCACCTCAGTCCTTTGTTTTTAAAACCTTAAAGACATCTTTTGCAGCATGTTTACACAATGTGATACATCATTTGATTCCTTGGCTGCTGCTGTCATGGATGTCGATTGTGGGTTCAAGTAAAACTAGACCTCTGACAGTTTCAATTAATCTTCTCCATTTATCATCATACTGCCCATTGGTCTAGTGCAAGAATTTTTGTTTCTTTATATTGAAATGTGTGTAATCCATACTATTATCCAAATTCTTTTATAATCATCTGTAATTTCTCCAGGTCTCCTTCAGCTTCAGCATGCAAAATTTCATCATTTGTATATCACAGGTTGTCAATGAATCTTCCTCTAATACTGATACAGTCTTCTTTTTCAAACAGTCCAGCTTCCAGGATTACTTGCTCAGCATATAGATTGGATGAATATAATAAAAAGATACAACCCTAATGCATACTTTTTTTTGTATTTAGAGAATGCAGAACCTATTTGTTCTGTTCATGGGATCCAGATGGTCTTTCTGAGTGAGGAATTTGAGTTGGCCATCAATTTCAGGAGATGACAATGTAATGTGACTGTCTTTGTATTCTCTAAAGAAGCAAAATCAGCATATGCAGCTGGGAAGTATAAAACTACAGAGATGTGGTTCTTAATCCTGATTTTATCTGATGAGACTGTATGTTAGCTGTGCGGTAGTTACATAATTCTGGTGTCAGATTGCAGGGGTGGAGTCTAGACTGTCAATCAGTTCATAGCCAATGTGGCCTCTGTATGGGCATGACCTTCTCCTGAGGATTCTGGGAACTCCTGTATGCCTCCTTGAAGCTAGGGAACATTCTCTCTCTTGGCTCACTCCCTGTGGAGAAGACATATGGAGAGAAGCTGAGAAAACCAGACTTCTGGAGCTGGAGAAGTGATGTGGAGATCGCTGAAGCCACATGGAAACCTCTGCCAGCATTAAGATGCTTACAATGCCACAAGACTTCCTATCCATTGGGTCTGTGATACTCCTGCATTAGATGCCATGGTATGTGTTTCGTGAGTCTGAAGAGGACTTTATAGATTGGTTGGTATCAGACATATGGACTAATATCGGACTTAGGGACTTGATCTAGACTGGGCTGGGATGTTTTCTCTGTATTCTACTGCTGTTGTATAAAAGTTCTTTTTTTATTAAAACGTAATGTTAATTTATTTAAATATGTTAAAATGATTTAAAATAGTATTGGCATGAATAAAAAACAATTGAAATTCCTAAAATAATCATTGAAAAAGATAATACATAAAGATAAGAAACTAATTCATAATAATAATCTTTTAAAATCATTTTATTGGGAGCTTATATAACTCTTATCACAACCCATACATATATCCATTGCATGCAAAGCACATTTGTTCATTTGTTGCCAGCGTCATTGTCAAAATATTTTGTTTCTACTTAAGCCCTTGGTATTAGCTCCTCATGTCTCTCCTCCCTCCCTACTTCTCCCTCCCTTATGAAGCCTTGCTAATTTATAAATAATTATTATTATATTGTCATCTCATACACTGTCCGATGTTTCCCTTGACCCACTTCCCTGTTGTCCATATGCAAACGAGGAAGTTAGATGTAGATTCTCTTTTTTTTTTTGGGGGGGGGGGCAGGTTTAGTTTTTTGGGCAACACTGCCCTCTGGTGGTGGGAGTAGGAGGCCCAGCCTTTGCTCCTGTGGAGTCACTGCTGGAATTGAACCTCCATCCCAGTGGGCCGCAGTCCCGCACACAACCATTACGCCCGCCACCGGGGCTCAGCCTAGATGTAGATTCTTGAAATTGGTTCTGCCTTTCTACTCCACCTTCCCTCCACCCTCCCAGTATTGCCACTCTCACCACTGGTACTGAAAGGATCATCTTCCCTGGATTCCTCAAGTTTCTGGTTCTGTTTCCTACTGGTGGCACAAGGGCAGACCACCATTGTACATCCTGGGCTCTAGCCAGATTTATAAGGTAGAATTGAGATCATGATAGTGAGACGGAGGAAGCATTTAAGAACTAAAGGAAAGTTGCATGATTCATTGTTGAAAAAAAACTCTTATATACATATGAATGCCTGTGAATTTATTTCTCTAATCTAGCTTGAATAACACAAACTGACCGAAGATATTCAGAATGAGGGGAGAGCAGGATGAGGGAATTTCTGAAAACTATATCATAAGAATAATTGGCATAACTGGGGTTATCCTTTGGGAAAAGAAAACACACAAGTAATTGTTTCATAACTGCTTGCGCAATTATTTATCTGAAAAGTTGGCCATTTATAAAATGACCAAATCAATAGTTCTCTTCTTTGCGATGTGTTTGAAATAAGCATTTGAACACTAAGTAACCAAGGGATTTAGAAGCTGACAGCATGCCTTGCTGGTCTATGAAAGTAAGCCTAAGTATAGAATTCATCAGTGATGTTTCAAAGTTAATTTTGCTATAAGCAATACTGTGTTGGAAGTTGTTCATTCATACAGTAATGTCTTGTCTCATTTATCACCAACAGTAACAGTGCAGAAGCAGTTCTCATATAGGCCCCGTGAAATTCCGCAATAGCTAAAATAGTAAGCAGCTAATGTAACATAGCTGTCAGGTCAATGTCATCCTAGCTTTGCCCAGTTATTAGTTACAAATGTCATGTCTCAGTACTATCTCTAAAGTAGAGCAGGGACAGGTATATTGTTGTTAGGTGGCACCATGGTCACCCTATGTACAACTGGATGAAAAACTGACTGGTCCTGTATCATCCTCACAATATTTTTTTATGTTGCAGTCACTGTGTCAGCCTATCTTGTCCAGGGAGTTCTTTTTTTTCCACCCTTCTACTTTACCAAGCATGATATGTCCTTCTCCAGGGACAGATCTCTTCTGATAACATGTCCAAAGTACGTGAAATGAAGTCCCGTCATCCTTGCCTCTAAGGAGCATACTAGATGTACTTTTTCCAGGAGGGATTTGTTTGTTCTTTTGGCAGTCCATGCTACCTTCAATAATCTTCACAGCACCATAATTAAAGTATTATAAATAATAAAATCCAAGATCAAATGAGGGAATTGCAATAGAACTTAAATTCTGGTTTGCAGCAAGCTATGGATAACAGTGAAAGCACCCAACTCATTTTGTGTCCCCATAAATTGACACCATGAATTTCTGAGAATATAAATATTTATGTGGAAGTTTTATACTTAGCTTTTAACCTAACTCATCTTTGTAGTTATGTAAAAAATATTATACTGCACCATTTCTTCCTTTTGTTCTAGTTTTTGTTTTCTGCTTTCTTTTAGACTGAGAGTTTTGAATGCATTTTTTGCTGCTGTTTGTCCAGTTTTTCTTTTTGTATGGTCTTTTAATATGAAATTCAGGAGAGGTAAAACTGTACATAGAGTAACTACATCAATAGTTTCTTAGGGTATAACAGGGAAATCTGAGGGGTGAAATGGGAGCTATTAATTCATACATGAATGAAGGAAATGTTCTAAAACTGACCATAGTGATGATTGCATAACTCTTTACTATATGTAAGCCATTGAAGTGTATAGTATGTTTGTTATGAGCCAAAAAAATTATTATCATTTAAAGTAAAAGAATCCCCCCAAAAATATAAAATAAAATCCCATAGGTAAAAAGTGCTATGTCTCTTCAATCCTGTGTAACTCTCTCAAACATTAGAGATTTTTTTTACAAAAGCATCTTTTTCGTATTGGGTAGGCAAACATGACACATTGGGTATAAATTCAACAGGATACAGTGTACCACCTTAATGAACTTAAAGTTTAGTATAGGTTATGCTCCATACCTGAGAGAAGCACAGGAATAAATCAGGGAAAGCATCTGAACAACACAACTATCCCATGCCTATTTCCCATGTTATAAAGATAGGCATTACTAAATGATCATGAAAATTCTTCCCATTTAAGTCTAACAATAGCCTCAGAAGCCTTCTAAGCACAACTTTCCAGATAACTATTGTTAATCCCCTGGTTTTTGTTTCTGAGATAAAAGGTACTTGATATACCTGAACTGCAGTTTATTGAAAGGGGAGGTTGAGTCTTCTTACTTATATTAAGAAAAGCATTTAAGTTGGTATTTGAAGAGTTTCTAGAATTTCTTCAGATAAAACTTTGAGTAACAGTCTCTCCATTGTAATTCCATTGAACTTCTTGGAAGAAGCATATAAGCTAAGACCAAGGTGAGAAAGAAAGGATGATGTCATTAATTTGAAACCTCAGAAAGTGACAGTAGAAGATAAGACTGGAAATATGAGAGGGGGAATACATGGTAGAAGCTGTAGACTCTACACTGGCCTTCAGAAAGTATTTGATAAGTAAGAAGTACCAACATTGATTGAATCAGAGAAGGGTGATATTTTAGAAATACTGCTGGCTGGACTCTCCAAGAAGAACAAGAAGAGAATAATCCAAAATAAATGACTGTCTTTTCACTACAGAGAGGTGAATTAAAGAACCAAATCATATGGAGGTTATAAAGGTCTGGCAATATCAGTATGAAAGAAAAAAGAATTGAGAGAGGTATTATCGAGTAGAAAAGATAGCAACAATGGTGTCTTTCCATGAAAGAAGACAAGTGAAGAAGGAAGAAGAAAGACAAGACTCCAGGATATTTGGTTTGAGTGAGCTAGAGAATGTGGGAATGTGGAATCACTAAGATAGAAAAGTCATGGTTTCTATGAATCTTGCTGACTTGAAGAGTGAGTGAGATACCCTGTTGAGGTGTCCACAGGGACGTTAGATATGAGAGCTGGCAATCCGGCTGAGAAGGGGTAGTGGAGAGAGGGAAGTGAAAGATGAAGTCATAAGAAGAGAGCTCGAAAAAAGATGGTCCAGAGGTGACTTAAATTAGTTTCACTCAGAAGAATCATATGAAGATCTCAGAAATGGGGGACATCTTATTTTAAGATAAGAGCTTTTATCCAGTCACTAGTTAATTTTGCATCAAATAGTAATTTATTTCCTGGTGAAACAAATGCTTTACAATTCGACTGAACTATTGGTGTGGTCATTTAGTTTATAGCTATAAACTAATTGCTTTTAACTATAAGCAGTTCCTTAATGAACTGAATTGTTGGGGCAGTTTGTAGTTCTATGGTGCCGTCACATGAGTGCCGACTCATAAGGACCCGATGTACAACAGAAAGAAACACTGCCCAGTCCTGTGCCATCTGCACTATTGTTCTCACTTTTGAGCGCACTGCTGCAGCCATGGTGTAATTCCCTCTTGCTGAGGCGTTCCTGTTTGTCACTATGGGGCAGCTTAAGAACCATCAGACTCACGGTGGTTCTCTTGAATTGTGTTCAAGCCAGCTCTTAGCTTTTGGATAATTAAACAAAGTCAAACCTGTGACAACAAGAGTCCGTTCCAACTTACGGTGACCTCATGGGTCATAGAGAACTGCTCCACATGCTTTTCTCCACTGTAATCTTTACGGAAGCAGGTCACGAGCCCTTTCTTCCCTTTTACTTAAATTGAACCTTCAAGTGGGTATAAATTTGGCACCAACCACGGACCTACTGGAGTAGCTGAGGGACTTGCAGTATAGCATTATATTTTAAACAGAAGGATTCAATTTAGAACGAACTTCCTAGTGGGTGGGGAGGGATAAACCTTGAAGAGGCTATGGTACATACATACATACTTAAGTTCAAGTGGAAGTGGCCGCATAGTGTCCAGTGGAGAAAGACATTCATTCCTGCACTGCACATACATGTATGTCCCACTTCTGAAAGGCTAAAGCCTGACCCCATGACACAGAAGTGAACAAAACCCAGACACTTTTAAGCCTCAAGAGTCTCAAGGGTACTGGAAAGCCATCAGAAAAGACATCTTGGAAAGTGCTGGCAAAAGAATGACAGTCAGAACAACTTTTCTATCAAGTAGAAGAACACTCTTAAAGGATATTCAGACTTGGAGATTTATTTGTTGCTTTCAAGTGTTCTGTACTAGCCCTGAAACAAGAATGGATGGGTGGATGGATGGATGGATGGATGGATGCATGCATGGATGGATGGATGCTGAATTTTTGGTGAGTACAATGTGAAACAATAATCATGACCACATTAGGGTTAGATCTTTCTCTTCTTGTCATTTAGAAGAGATACATTTTACTCTGTTCCTTTCCCTCTCATACTGTTAAGAAGGTATTGCAAATGTCACCAACTTTTTTCAAATTTTGAGAGATTGGAAGAAAGGTAACAAAAACACAAAAAGAAACAAATATCATTACTCTTTAGAAAAGATTGAGAATTAATGAGCTATACTCCACCACCTCACTCCATGTCTACACCATATAGGTGAGGTTTAGTGGGGAAGAAATATCAGAACAATTAAAAGATTTCTCAGAGGCTTGGATGGAAAGTGGAGGTTCAGAAAGCGATGACAGCTGCAGGCATGTGAAGAAGCGTGGCACAATATATGTATTCATGTATTCTGAGAAATGATGCATGATCCACGCAATAAAATGATTAAGCATGAAAAGAAAAAGATCTCTACTTAGGTATAAAAGCTCGGAGTACCAAAAGTTGCTAGAACCAAGACTAGAAAAGAACATAGGGCCATGACATTTTCTATATTCTACATGAGGCTCAAATTGAGACCAGAATCTCTGTCCATATTGTCTGTGTTAGCCCGGGTTAATTAGAGGAACAAATTTCAAAGACACACATATGGATATAAGGAATGGGTTTATATTCAAGAGGAACAGGACATTGAGAAACATCCCAGCCCAGTCCAGCTCAAAGTCACAAGTCCGATTTTAACCCATATGCCCGAAATCAGTCCATCAGTCCTTCCGACTCACGAAGTCACAGGTCAGTGGGTACAGAGTCCCAGAGCCGACAAGGGTCTCCCCATCGCTCCTCGCTTCCAGGGCTCAGGGTCCATCAACAGCATCCCATGGTAACAGAAGCAACTCATCGCTGGCAGAGGCCTCCATGTGGCTGCCCCAGCCTCAGAGGTCCGGTTCCATCAGG
>PVJH01045599.1:0-12299 GCA_004026705.1 Nesogale talazaci
CCTGATTGTTTCAGCACCTCATGATCGCACAGGTAAGTGATCTTCTTTTATGGTGGGTTTTGTTGCTTCTGAGCTAGATGGCTGCTTGTTTGTGCTCAAGCCTTTAAGACCCCGGATGCTCTATCTTTTGATAGCTGGGTCCTTCTGCTTTCTTCACCACCCTTGCTCATGCTCTTACATGTCCTCAATTGGTACATTGAGAATGTGTGCACAAAGTGATATATGTTTGTTTTGTTTTGTTTTTTGCACCCCATTTGATGTCTATTGCCTAGACCTTTTACCACTTTCACCACCATCTGACCACGCTGGCTGTTGTGCTTCTTCTGTGTGGCTTCTCAGGTAAATGGTCTAATGTTTATCTTCAGGCTTTCAAGACACTTGATATATCCTTTGATGGCTGGGCACCTTCAGCTTTCTTCACCACATTTGCTTGTGCACCCATTTTACTTCAGTGATCGTGTTGGGCCAGTGAGCCTCGAGGAATGCCAGATTCATAGAACAAAGTGTTCTTGCATTGAGGGAGCACCAGAGTGAGGGCCCAAGGTCCACTTGCTACCCTAATATTTGGCCTATAGATATGTTCTTAATTTTATTCCCAACTTATAATAGACAGTTGTATCTATGTACAGACATACCTATGTTTAGACCTCTGTAAGTGCCCTTAAAGATCATTTTATTGGGGTCTTTTGCAGTTCTTATCATAATCCATACACACATCCATTGTGTCAAGCACATTTGTACATATGTTCCCACCATCATTTTATAAACACTTTATTTCTACTCTAGCCCTTGGTACTAGCTCCTCATTTTTTCCCTCCTTCATAAACCCTTGATGATTTTTTTTCATGTCTTACATGAACCACTGCCTCCCTTCATCCACTTTTCTGTTGTTTGTCCCACTGGGAGGGGGTTATATGTAGATCATTGTTATTGGTTTCCCTCTCTCCCCCTAACTTCCCCTTACCCTCCTGGTATGGCTACTCTCATTGTTGGTCCTGAGGGATTTATCTGTCCCGAATTCCCTGTAGCGAGAGCTCTTATCTGTACCAGTGTACATGCTCTGATCTAGCCAGATTTGTAAGGTAGAATTGGAGTGATGTTAGTGGGAAGGGGTAATAAAAAAAACTAGAGAAAAGTTGTATGTTTCTTCAGTGCTATACTGCATCCTGACTGGCTCCTCTCTTCCTTGTGGCTCTTCTGTGAGGGGATGTCCAATTTTCTACAGATGGGCTTTGGGTTTTCACTCAGTCCTCCCCCTCATTCATATTGATATAATTTTTTTGGACAGGGTCTTGTGATCAGGGGGTTATGTATAGATCATTGTGCTCAGTTTCCCATTTCTTCCCCCACTTTCCCTCTATCCTCTTGGTATTGCTACTCTTAGTATTAGTCTTGAGGGATTTACCTGTCCTGGATTCCCTGAGTTTTCAGCTCTTATCTGTACCCATATACATGCTCTGATTCAGCTGGATTTGTAAGGTAGCATTGGGGTCATGATAGTGGGGGGTGGGGGGAAGGAAGCATTAAAGAACTATAGAAAAGTTGGGTGTTTCAATGGTGCTATACTGCACCCTGACTGACCCATCTCCTTCTTGTGGTCCTTCTGTAAGGGAATCTCCAATTGTCAACAGATGGACTTTGGGTGTCCACTCTGTGCTTCCCCTCATTCACAATGATTTTTTTTCATTCTGGGTCTTTGATGAGGCTACAACTTTTTATGGCATTAAAAATCTCATCTTTCTTTCTCAAATTTTGATAGTTTTGTTTTATAAAGTTTCCATCATTTTGCAGCAGTACATTTTACTTACTCTAATACTTCAAAATCCTTTGTGTTGAGGCTTCCCCTGAGGAAGCAAAATAATCTATTCCTTTGAGGAGTGGGCTGTCTGGTGGTGTTTCTGAGCACAGTTCTAGGGAAGAAGAGTAAGAGCACTGAGGCTGGAACTCTGGGTCCAAATCCCACCCTTGTATAATAGTTGTGTCATCATGATCATCCCTAAAACCTATTAGGCTCATTATGTGGATTAAGAGTTAGAACCTATAAGGTCTATAGTACAAAACTGGATGCAAAACTCTTATCAGAAAGTTTAATCAAATTGCATCAATGCCCATCATTATCATAGCAGGGGATAGAACCAACCCCTCTCTCATAGCCGAACCTCACCACACCAATCTCTCCAGTCTCAATTGCCCCTACTGTTCTGCTGCCCACCTCGCTCCAGGATCATTGGATTTCCTGTTGTTCAAACACACTCTCCCTCCACCACAGAGTACTTGAACATGCACAGCAAGCTTGTGTGTTAACAGAAAGATTAAAAGTTAAAGAATCCAAAACTACCTTGGAAGGAAACCCAGGTGATCCACCTGCAAATAATGAGTCATCACCGTATAGAACAAAATTCTAGTCTGACACATATGGGGGAACTTGAATTGGAGCCCTAGTGGTACATTGGTTACACTTTGAGCTGCTAACCACAGAGTCAGCAGTCTAAAACCATCAGCTCCTCCTCTGTAGAAATATCAAACTTTCTACTCCTATTGAGTGACAGTCTCAGAAATCAACAGGGGTGGATCTACACTGTCTTATAAGGACAACTAGATAGAATCAACTAGATAGCAGGGTGTTTGCTTTTGGTTTGGGGCTTTGTGTTTGATTTTTGGAGACATCAATTATTCTACTGGTTTCCTCCTGGTTCAGGGAACTTCCTTTTGTTGTTATTCCATCTAGACTACTCTTAATCCCATTCCCTCAGCTTCTTATTTATCATTCAAATTTATCTCCACAGAAATGCAAAGACAATAGCCACAAGAAAAAAAATGATATGGATGGAAGTCCATAAACAAAATGAACTCAGCATAGAAAATTGTATAGGGCAAAGACATTGGCAGCACCACAAAACAGTCAAATAAAAGAAACCATAAACAGAAAAATGACAGTAATAAATCCATAGTTATATATAATTACACTGACTACAGGTGAATTAAATGCACAGTCAAGGAACAGAGAATAACATAATGGGTAACAAATAATGATTCATAGATATGCATCTACAATGTGCTGTCATATATCTTAGACACAAACACAGAAATAGAATAAAAAACCAAGTATGGTGAGGAGCAATTAGGCAAATGATAGTAAAAAGAGCAAGAGTGGCAATATTAATTTTTGATAAAATAGACTTGAAGGCAAAAGTTGGCATTATGGAAAAGTAAGGGCATTATATAATGATCAGAGACCCTGCACACAATTAACACCTATGCACTTAATGAATAAGTCCAAAAAATAATTAAATCAAACTGTAGCAGAATTCAAAAAAGAAAGAGACAACTTCACAGCTATAGTAGAAAACTTTACTTCACCTCTTTCATTGAAGGATAAAACGACTTGAAAGGAACTCAAAAGGACAGAGAAAAATGAAACAACACAGTTAGCCAATTTGATATACACAGAACACTTCACCAAACAAGAACACAATATACCTTCTGTTCCAGTTCACAAGGAGCATTCTCCAAAGTGGATGGTGTGTGCTCCTTAAAGGTGATGATGTGACTTCATTTTACATGCTTTGGACTTGTTGTTAGGAGACAACAAACCCTGGAGAAGGACGACATGCTCGGTAAAGTATCAAGGAGGTGAAAAAGATCCGTGAGTAGTGGTTTCAGTGGATGGAGCTGGTGACTACATCAATGGACTCAGGCATAGGGGTAATTGTGTGGATGGCACAAGACCATGCAGCGTTCTGTTCTGCTGTGCACAGCATCCCTGAGGTTGAGAGATGACGTGATGGCACCTAACAACAACATATATGCATGTTCATGTGCACATATATATATACATATATCAATAAGTGACATCATGGAAAATGGAGAAAAGTTTGAAATATAATATAATATAATATTGTAATTTGTCATGAGTTACCTTTAGTTAGAGCATATGATCTTCCATTATGCAATATAATATAATGTTAACAAAAAGTGCTGAATCATTTAAGATTTTTCTGGAAAAACGTCATCACCAATCTGTATATAAATTGAGAGAATAGTATTTAGATGCAATCTGTGTAATATCTTAGCTTTGATACCAGAGCATTTTGTGAATTTTTATTGAAGTATAAAATATGCTCAAAGACATGTGCAAATCACAAGCATACATAGAGCTTACTGATTTTTTCACAAGTAAGCACTTTGCATATTCAGCACCCAGATCACAAACCAGTAGTCTGACATCCCTACTTGCCCCTTTTTTCTCTCCTAATTGCTAGCATCTCCAAAGTAATAACAATCCTGTGTAATTTTAAATCTTATGCAGACATAGTTATGCAGTACTTTTTAAAGATCATGTTATTATGGACTCTTACAGCTCTAATAACAACACATAGATCAATTGTATCAAGCATATTTGTACATATGTTGCCATCAATATTTTCTAAGCATTTACTTTCTAATTGAACCCTTGGTGTCAGCTCTTTTTACCTTCCCTCCCCTCTCCTACCTCTTGATCAATTATAAGCTATTGTTATTTTCATATTTTACAATGACCATAGTCTCCTTTCCCCAGCAATTTCTTCCCCATTACTGTCCCCACTTTCGCCCTACCATCCTCGGTATCACTATTCCCATTTCTGTTCCTGAGAGGAGTATATGACCTGAATTCCATATGTTGTGAGCACTTATCAGTATCAGTGTAGATGCTCAAGCCTAGCCCACAGTGAAGGCAGGGCTGGGGTCATACTAATGGAAACTGAGGAATCTTCAAGGAACCAGAGAAATTTTGCGTGTTTCGTTGGGGATACTTCACCCTAGTTGGTTCTTCCCTTCCTTGCAACCCTTCTATAAGGATATATCCAACTGTCTATAGATGGGTTTGGGGTCTCTGACAGTATGTTTGTTTGTTTGTTTGTTTGTGGTCTTCTGAAGCCTGTTACCTGATCTCATCAACATCTCATGATCACACAGGCTTTTGTGCTTCTTCCATGTAGACTTTTTGCTTCTCTTCTTATGGATGTTTGTTTAACTTTAAGCCTTTAAGATCCCAGACAGTATATCTTTTGATAGCCAGGCGCCATCAGCTTTCTTTAACACACTGTCAGTGCTCTGTTTGAATGTATAGAATGTATACATGTTTTCAATGTGTAGAATCAAGTCATCTGGAAATAGCGATAGTTTCACCTCCTCTTCTTTCAGTTGAATACATTTCATTTCCTTCTGCTGTCTTATGCTGTAAGCTAGGACTACCAGTACGATATGGAATAGAAGTGGGACAAGGAGCATCCTTGTCTGGTCCCTTTTTTCAGAGGCACTGTTTTTGTTGTTTCCCCATTGACTATGATTTCGGCTGTTAGCTTTTCAAAAATAGCGTCTTCCTTCCCTTCCTATCTTCTTGAGTGTCTAATTTAAGAATGGGCGTTGGAGGTTTCCAAATGCTTTTTCTACACTACCATTATTATGTGATTCTTATTCTTTTTCTTATCACTGCGGTGATAATGTTTATGGATAATGTTTATGGATAATGTTTATGGATAATGTTTATGGATTTCTGGACGTTGAACCATCCCTGTATCCCTGGAATAAATCCCAATTTATCATGGTGGATGGTATATTTTATATATTTTAATATTTTTTTGGGGGGGGTATCACTGCCTCTGGTGGTCATGGGCGCTACCCAGTGCCACTCCTGAGAGCCACCGCTGGATTTGAACCACCAAGCACGCGGCCTGCAGTCCCGCACTCAACCACTTACGCCACTGGGTCTCAGCCCGAATTTTAATATTCTATTGCCCAATATTTTGTTAAGGATTTCCATCTATGTTCATTAGTGATATTAGTCTGCAGTTCTCCATTCCTGTAGGATCTTTGCCCTCTTTGGGTATCAAAATTATACTGGCTTTATAGAATGAGTTTGGAAGTTTACCCTCTTTTTCTAAGCTCTAGGATAATTTGTGGAGGGTCGGTGTCAGCTCGTCCCTGAATGGCTGGTGGACTTCTACTGTGAAATCTTCTGATGCAGGAATTTTGTCATTGGTAGTTTCTTGATAGTCATATCTATTTCTTTTTCTTTTCTTTTTTTTTTTTTTGCTATTGGTATATTGAGGTTCTTGACCGCTATATGGGATAATCTAGGGAAGGATTGTTTTTCCAAGTAGTGCCCATGTATTCTACATTTTTTAATTCATTAGAAAACAGATTTTCATAGTACTTTATGATTATCCTTTTTCCCCCTTTCCCATCACTCGCCTGGTGGGAGTAGGAAGCCCAGTCTTGCTCCTAGAGAACTGCTGCTGGTTTTGAACCACCAACCCTATGGACCGCAGTCCCACACACAACCACTGTGCCACCAGGGCTCAGCTTGATTATCCTTTTTAATTCATTATGGTCCATTGTGATTTTTCCAGCTTCATTTCTCATCCTGGCTATTGATGTTTGCAACTTCCTTTCCTTGGGTAAACTTGCCAGCGGTGGTTAATTCTGTTGATTCTTTCTAAAAAAAAAAAAAAAAACAGTTTGCATGGATTATTTTGTTGTTGCATTGTTGTCTTGTTTTCCCACTCATTTAACTCTACCCTGATTTTTATTATTTTTTTGCTATTGCAATTTGAGGGGTTGTTCTGTTGACCCTATTCTAGTTGCTGGAGGTAATGTAAAAGCAATCAGTCTTAAGTCTCTCTTCCTTTTTCATAAATTCATTACTTGTTATCAAAGTTCCTCTGATAGCCTTTTTTGCTGTATCCCACAGGTTTGGGTACATTGTATTTGCATTCTCATTAGTCTCATTACTGCAGACTAATATCACTTCCAAACTTCCAAATTTCCTCTCAATTCTGGGCTAGTACCCATTCAGGTCTCAGAAGATCATTATTCATCATCCAGTTGTTTGCCCTTGTTTTTTCTGGCTATTGTTTAGTTGATCTCCAGCCTTGTGTCATAGTGTTCTGAGAGGAATTTCTGAGTAATCGCTACATGTTTCAATTTACTCAGACTCAACTTGTTTCCCAGCATGTGGTATATTTGAGAAAATGAGCCAAGTGCACTTGAAATAAATGTGATTTTGCATTTGGATAGAAAGCTCTATAAATGTCTTTCATGTCTAACTCTCTAATTGTCGTGCTTAACTCTATAACCTCCTTGCTGAGCTTCTATCCCTGTGATCTTTCTCTGATAAGAGTGTATTAAAGTCACCTACTCTGATTGGTGAGCCTGTGATTTCTTTTTCATCTTTTGAATAGTTTGCTTGACAAATTTCATGGGTCTCTTGCTAGGCCCATAAATACTTATTATGCTCGCTGGTTCCTGGTCTACTGTTCCTTTAGTTCTCTTCTTTGTTATGGCTTGCATCTTGAGGTCATTTTTGCCCTGTTTTTTTTTAAGTTCCCATTTTCTACCAGCCTTTTATTTTTAGTCTGTTTTTGTCTATGACTTTAAGATGTATCTCTTGCAGGCAACAGATTGATGAGTTATGTTTGCTGAGTCAGTCTACTAACCTTTGTCTTCTGATAAATGTTGAGGCCATTTGCATTCAGAGTTATTATCACCATCTGTGGATTCATTGCTGTCATCTCATACCTTTTGTGATGGGTGTTTTCCTATCTCCATTCATTTTTGCCTTTTCCCTCTGAGGCAATGTTATTTTGATAAATGTATTCAGCACATTTACTTCTTCATGGAGTTGCACTGTATGGTTGTGGCCTGCTTGTGCTTGGTGGGTGTTGATCTTCTGACCATAGTGAGTTGGCAAGGATTTTCCACAGGGTTGGGTGTGTTAGTGTATTCTTTGAGGTTTTCCTTGTCTTGGAAGATCTACTTCACTGTCTATCTTAACAGATAATTTGACAGGGCAGAGGATTTTCAGGCAGAAGTATTTTCTTTCAGCTTTCTCCTCTTCTTCATGGATCTTCTGATGAGTCTGAGCAAATTCTTATCTGAGTACCATTATATGTAACTGCCTTAGTTTCTCTTGGTGCTCTTAAAATTGTCTCCTTTTCCTAGATTTTGAATAAATAATTATTATGAGCACTGGTGAGTTCTCCCTGGGGTTTAGTCTAATTGGTGTCCTCTTTGCTTCTTGTATGTGTGTATGCTTCTCATTCATTAATATGAGGAAGTATGCCTCCATAAATTCCCTTGATAATTTAGCTGTTGATATCTTTGGTGCATTTTTTCCTGGTAGAACAATTATTTGAATATCGTTCCATTTCATAGCATCTGTCATTGACCTCAGGTTTTCTTCCCCCTCTGATCATCTTGTTTGACTGTCTTTCCCTTTTGTTGAAGTCATCCTGAATGTCCTCGAAATTCCTGGTACAATTCACTGTCTCTTCTAGCCTGGTGGTGAGGTCCATGATCATGCATTTTGTTTCTGTTACCTCATTCATTAGTTCTTTGGTACATTAACTTCTTCCCCCTTATTGTGAATTTTTTCACTTTTATCATGAACTTCATCTCCACTATCATTGTATCCTTACACCAAGCAGCATTCTGAAGATTTATTTTTGTGGAAAACCAATGTCTGATTCTTCTATGAGGGTCATTGGGTTTACAATGTCCTCCACTGTTGCATTTTGGGTTTCTTATTGAAATAAGGTGTTGAAATACGGTGTTGAAATAAGTTGTTGTTTGTGTGTGTCAATTTGGAACTGAGAAGCATGTTTCTGGAGAATAAGGGACCCTGAACTCTTTCTCTATGTGACTTGTACGAGTATTTTCAAGGACTACGTGTGGCTTACTAAGGTGGTGGATCAGACTGCTATGTATGCAGGGTGCCCCAGCAACTCAGTAGCCACCAGTGACAGGGCTTGAAGTCTGGCTGAGTCAATTTTTCAGTGAGTGGCTTGGGGAAGGACTGAAGCATGGGCACGAGTCTGATCTGAACTGTCTGGTCACAATTTGCAGCCTTTTAAAGACTCTCTGTGAAGCCCAGAAGTGCTACAGCTAGACTTCAGCCCTGGCTATCAGAACCTGTTTGCTTTTCCCAATTTGTTATGTTAAAGTGTTAGCCTGTGCTCTGGAGATTCGAGCTTTTATGTTAGTGTTATGCTGAAGGGCAGCATTCTGGTGGCTTACATTCAAAGTTACACAAATGATCACATCCTGGAACTTAAAGCATTTTCTGTTTGTTTGTTTGTTTGAAAGTTTCCCTTTTTATAACGGACTTGTGGGGTGCTCTGGCATGAGGGCTGTGTTGTGCTGTCCCTGAGAAAGGGGACTGGATTAGCAAAGTGGGTTTGGGGCTGACTGGAACTGAATTGTCCCCCAGCTACATTTCCCTATCACTCTCATCTCTATCCTGTACAGCCCTGTCAATGTGCGCTGGAGAACTGTGTTCAGTCACTGCTTATCATGTGTTGCAAATTATTATTTAATTATCTATCATTTCCCACACTGACAGACATGGAGTAGAGAAGAGAGGGCGAGGCGACAGCTGAGATAGTCACTCCGTTACTGGACTGCAGGAGCAAAGAGGATAAAAGAGAGGGGAACACTGGCACAAAATTTTGGAACTACTTCTTGAAGGTTTTTGCAGACAGACACAGTGAGCTTAGAGTGTTTCAGTGAGTTCTTGAGTTGCTTTGTGGGTAAAAATCACAAGGAAGTTCTGAACCAGACCCTAGTAAACTGAATCGATTTTTATCTCCCAGCCTTCGACTATTGGCTTCTTTACTCCTTAATTTCTGATCTGACAGCAGGAGCATTGGGCAAGTGATTCCACCTGGACACCGTCTTGACTTCTCTCTTCTATGCAGTATTTTGCCAGCATTTTTCTGAATTTCATCCATATTATTGTGTGTAGTTGTGGTTTCTGTTTTCTCGTTGCTATATTGTATTCAATTATCTATATTTCCATTTTATATATCCATTTTAGTATTGATCAATATTTGTATAGTTTTCAAGCTTCTGCCTATTATGTATAGTGCTATTATGGATATTATTTTTGATGAATATATATGTTTGCACATATATACACTTAAAAAAAACCACAAACTGGAAAGGGCAGCATCAGATCTGAACGGTGAATGGAGTATGTTTTTCCAACAAATTTCTCTGAGGACAGGACTTACTGCCCTTCAAGAATGAGCAGATACACAAAAAATTCTTTGGCATAACTTCCCAGGCCTTATTTTTTTAACCAACATCATTTTTAATTTTCTAAAATATCTTCATAAGATAATCCCATGATCCTCCTCTATTCTGGGGGAAAACTTTAGCAGTATTACCCCCTTTAAGATAAAAATTTAAAAATTTGCCATAACTTTTTGAACTGATCTTTGTTTTTAATTTAACTGACTCAGAGATATTGGAAGTCAGTTTTGATTTGACCATTTTTTAAGGTATCCTAATAACTGAGATAACTTGTTTACACTCACCCACTGATTGCAGAGACATGTTTAAACATATTTTTGTTTGAGAAACAAAACTAAGCCCTATGTTTATGAATTAGAATCTTAGTAGCAATACTTTTTGACTTATCCTCATAGTTCTCCCTAATTAATTATCTATGTAGCAGATGCCATGTGAGTGTTATTTAAATGCTAATTTATGAAGTGAGTGCATTAGAGGAGATGAAAATGCATTTTTGAATATATTTATTTGTAATGATACATAAAGCCTTGTATTTAAGGGAAATAATTCTCTAAAAGGAAAGCTACCCAAACACAATGATAGTTGTCGTGAGACTAACTTTCAAGCAAAAGGGACACAGGATTATTTCTGCATATTAAATGCACAGAGAACTATCCACTCCAGATGAAAATGATTGAAATTGACAGACTATACTTATGAAGTATTTTTGTATGATTATTCAAAACAAGATGAAAGCAAATTATTTCATAGAAAGTACTTCAGTATGTACATTTAGCCCTTCAAATTGTATGCATTGATTAAAAAGTTCCTAACATCCAATCATTTTATTTGACAGGAAGCTTGTGTTTTAAAACATTGATTTAATATTGTTTGTTTAATCTACTCCTCACCCTCAGCATTTATGTAAGAAATAGAAAAGCAAAATATGACTGCTAATTGAAAAAAATTAGATCTCATAAGAAACTGAACTATAGGTATGAATGTTGTTCTCATTTTATAACAAATGCCTTATAAAAGTGGAAGCAGTGAGTATATTTTGAATATGAATGGGAAATAAGTAAAGCAGGAACTAATATCTTTGCATGTCATTTATAATGTACTAATCTCATGCTTTCAGAAAATTTCAGCCACGCTCATGTATTATAATTCAAGCTTAATTTCATTCACTTTCATGTTCTTTTCTCTAGTGATCTTTCATATGCTTTGATTTTGCAGGCAGATCCTGACACTTTCTATTACCTCTTTCACTCCATCACTTTTATCTTGTAGGACTTCTGGATAATGGAGCCTATTTCTCCTCTCTGATGAGCCACATCTAAAATGGCTTGATATACAGGCAATTCCCATATTACTGACTACTTCCAGTCCTAAATCTGTATTAAATTGAATTTGTGCAAATATAGGAAGAGTTAGTGTGGCAGTCCTGTACTTATGTCAATTTCATGATTGAGATATAGGGGAAGAGTCTAGCCTGTTAATCTGGAGATAGCCATTGAGTAGCCAATGAGGCCTCTGTGTAGGTGTAGCTCTCTCCTGAGATTTCTGGGAAATCTCACGATATTTCCCTGGTGGAGATGAGAGGCCATCTCCCTCGTTGTTGGAAGTCAGTCTTCGAGATGACAAACTATGGCAAACTAAGATGGCAGTGTCCCAGGAGCTGGAAGAACTGGAGGAGAAGCCACGTGGTCTTACCCTGATGGAACCAGACCTCTGAAGTTGGAGAAGCCATGTGGAGACCCCTGCCAGTGCTGAGTTGCTTCTACCACCACTGGATGCTGTTGATGGACCCTGAGCCCTGGAAGCAAGGAGTCATGGGGAGACCCCTATAGCGCTGGGATTCTGCACCCACTGGTCTGTGACTTTGTGAGTAGGAAGGAGACATTATAGACTGGTATCAGACATATGGGCTAATATCAGACTTATGGATTTAAACTGGACTGGGTTGGGATGCTTTCTCAATGTTCTATTCCTTTTTTGGGGGGCAATACTGCCCCCCAGTGGTGGGAGTATGAGGCCCAGCCTTGCTCCTGGAGAGCACTGCTGGATTTGAACCTCCAACCCAGAGGGCCGCAACCCCGCGCACAACCACTACGCCACCAGGGCTCAGCCCCCTATTCTTCTTGTATATAAACCTTACCCTTATATCCATATGCATGTCTATGAATTTGTTTCTCTAGTCTACCCATAGTTTGCACCCAATGTCAGCTAGTTAAATATTTGTCTTA
>PVJH01045600.1:0-12298 GCA_004026705.1 Nesogale talazaci
ACACAAGGCTGACTTCCTGTGAGACATTCCAGAGGAGAAGTCACATGGACTTACCTTGATGGAATCAAACCTGTGAAGCTGAAAAAGCCACAGAGATTTCCCTGCCAGCGCTGAAATATTTCTGCCACCATGGGATACTGCTGATAGACCCTGAGCCCTGGAAACTGGAGGAGCCACAGTGAGACCCCTGCCAGAGTTGAGATGTGTCTTCTGCTACTGGATACACAAGGTTCTGCACCCAAGGGTCTGTGATTGTCCTGGTGTTATTGCATGTGCTTTGGAAATCCTCAGAGCACATACAGATTATATTGGACATATGAGTCAATATCAGACTTATGACCTTGGATTGAACTGGGCTGGGATTGCTTCTCAATATCCAATTGTTCTTGTATATAAACCCTTTCCTTATAAAGATATGAGTGCCTATGGATGTTTATTTACTCCACTCTAACACAGATCTTCAGGAACTAGAAAATGATCATGATTTATCAGCAAAGCAAAGAAGACAGCTTGCATGGAAAGTAAAATACCACTGAGATCTAGTCAATGCTGATTCAGAGCTACCCGTTGTCCGTTCCTAAGTCTTCAACTGTTTATGAAGTAAAAAATCTAGTTCTTAAGGTGTACATAGAGTAATTATATATATAAATGTATGTGTGTATATATATACAAATAGTAATTATATATATTATTGTCATATATAATTCTGATTCATCCTTTGGGTATGTATATATAGAAGACATTATCCCCATTCATAAAGATCCTACTTAGGATTCCTCATTCTTTAAAGTTTAAAGTGGGACACAATCTTTAAAGGAGCAGACAATATTTTTCCCTCACAAAGCTGTGAGTAGATTTGAATCACTGACCTTGCATTTAGCAGTCTAATGCCTAACCACAGAGCCACAATATGCATATATCACACATATGCACATATATATACATATATATATAAAGTAAATAGCTAACCACTTGACTACTAGCCAAAGGACTTTACAACTATTCTACTTCTGAAACTGTACAGATTTGAAAACACTACAGAGGATACTTGTGGATACAGACTCAGTGACAACTTACAAAACCATATAGATAAAGCAACATAAAATGTCTATTCTGTGTCTAACCACATATGTCCATGGCCGCATATGTTAAGAATGTCTATTCAAAGGATGGGATATAGGTTCCATGGTGTTGGTTCTGACCCACAGCTACCCAACGCACAACAGAGGGAAGCACTGCCCAGTCCTGAGCCCACCTTGCAATTGTCCGCTCACGTGAGCTCCTGGTTGCACCACTGTGCCATTATCTCCTTCAGGCCCTTCTTCTCCTTCACTGCACCTCTGCCATATTCTCCAGGGACTGGTGTCTCCTGAGACTACTCCAAAGTCTGTGAGATGAAGTCTCACCGTGCTCCCCTATAAGGAGCACTCATGCCAGACATCTTTCAAGACAGATTTGCTTGGTTTTTAGCAGTCCCAGGTACTTTCAATATTCTTCTCTAGCACCACAATTCAAATGCTTGAGTTCTTCATGAATCTTCTTTATTCAATGTCCAACTTTTATGAGCAAAGGAGGCAATTGAAAATAGCATAGCTTGGGACAGGTGCACGTTAGGACTCAAAATAAAAGCTTGCTTTTCAGTACTTCAAAGAGGTCTGCTTCAGCAGATTTCCCTAACGCAACTCAGTGTTAGATCTCTTGACTGCTGAGACAATGAGCGTTAATCATGGATTCCAAGATCTTATGCAGTGTCCACGTTTCTCCAGTTAGCATGGTGCTATCTAGTGGTCTGATTATAAGGATTATGGTCTTCTTTACATTGGGTTTTAATCAATACTGAATGTTGCAATCCTAGATTTCCATCAAGTGCATCAAGTTCTCACTTTCAGTAAGTAAAGTTTTGCCATCTGCATATAAGCCTTTCTGATACCGCATTCTTCTTACCATAATCATCTTTGATTATTGCTAGCATACAAATCAAGAAGCTACACCCTACTGTACAACTTTACTGATTATAAACCACATGGTATTTCCTTGTTTATTTGCACAACTGCTTCTCCATCTATGTGCAATTCCACATAAACACAATAAAGTATTCTGAAATTCTCATTCTTCTCATGATATAGAAAATCACAATTTTCTTTTGTGGACATCCCTGCCCTCTGATGGAAGTGGGAGACCCAGTCTTGCTCCTGGAGAGCTGCTGCTGGATTTGAACAGCCAACCCACTGGGTTGCAGTCCCGCACTCAAGCCACGATGCCACCGGGGCTCAGCCCAATCACAGATTTTAAAGGAGGTATTTCCACCTTTCTAACATTCCCTGAAAACATGTTGCATTATTTAATTTTCACTACATGATATTGGAAATATTGACAGTCTGGAGGTACAAAAATCATTTTCCTTTTACATTTTCTTTTAATTTCAGGAATAAGAACATAGGGTCAGGATTAAGAGCAGGTTTCCCAATGAAATTCTCAAGTATAGGTATTGTAACACATGACTATCAAGCAGGTGCACTGTAGTGATAGACAATATTTCCTCAGCATAACTTTCCATCTTTTTCAATAATCTTAAGTTCTTCTTATTAAGTCTCTGTAAGAGTCACTCATCTTTTTTCATGCATGACACACACTGGAGGCATCACTCATCTTTTGAGAAAAAACGTCATCGTAAACATCTGAACTGTTCAAAGAAATAAAAACTCACTCTTGGTGAGTTGATTCTAACTCATAACTACCCTATAAGATAGGGCAGAACCACCCCATGGATTTCTGAGAACATAGCTCTTTATGGTATATAAAGTCTCATTTTTCTCCCGCTGCTAATTTCAAATTACTGACCTTGTGATTAGCAGTTCAATTTGTAATGTGTTATGCTCCAAGGAAATATGATCCAATAAACAGTCACATAGACCTCTGATCAGGCCCTCTACTTTAAATTTAATGGATTTAGCAGATTCCTCCAGAAGCTGCTGTCATAATTGGATTTGTGAAGACCCATAGATAGAACTAAGACAAGTGTGTTACTCCACCTGCCCACTGGTCACAGAAACATGTGTAAACTTATTTCCTTGTCATAAACACGTTTGTATGATTTAGACCCTTGAAACTAATATTTTGAAATCACTCAATTCATATCCCTATTATCTATTCACTTCTTATAACAACTTAAAGGAATTATAAATTATTATTTACCTCCTAGAAATATTATAAATCAGGATACAATATATTATCAGCTAGAATAATGAACAATCATTAACTTTTATATGATAATATCAAGAAGTCTACCACAAAAATTCCTAGTTTTGTACATACAAAAAAGTCTCTAATGGTGGCCAAGACTTGTATTCAATTATTATATAATTAGTAGACAGGAATAACAAACTCAAACTTAGCTATTTAGATTCCCCTGTAAAAAAACAGTTTTCATGAGTATATATGAAACTCAGATATTCCTAAAACTTTTTACAAACACATGTGCATTCCTAGAACCATTGAGTCAATGCATGTGTACCAAAAATAAAGTACATTTTTATAAGCAATGGGGGTGGGCAATCTTGCTTTCTTCTCAAATTTAAGTGAAAATGTAATACCTCATCATTATTAATATCACATTAGTTTTCTGTTATCCTTGTGTATTTTAAAAAGTAATTTTATATATTTTTATTTCTATATATTATTAAGAGACTTGCTTAAAAACAGTTGTTAAATTTTTCATGAATAAAGATAATGACATGATCTTCATTTTTAATCTGTAGCTGTAAAGCTGTAAAGCTGCTTGATTTTTGATGGTCAACTAATTTGCCTTCTTGAGAAAAACTTTCTTTTTATTATTATTTGCCCTCAAAGGATGCTTTTAATGTCTACCCACAGTTCATCAGATCTCCTGTCTTTAGCATTCAATGCATCACATTTGTTCTTGAGATGTTCTGGAAATTCAAGTGGGATATACTCATGGTGTATTTTGGCTCCCATGGACTTATTTTCTCAATCTTCATCTTCAACCTGCATTCAACGTTGACCATCAATTGGAACTGCCCCATTTATAGCTCGTCTGTGATCGGTGCATAAATTTGAAGTCGTTAGATTCAAATTTAGATTTTCTTGGAGGTGAATTGATGTAATTCTCTCACAGACAGATTTGTACTTTATGATTGATTTTGCAATGCATACAAATGACAATGAATACAAACTGATATATCTTGATTGTGTTTTTCCCAACCTAGTAAGTCAAAAGATTTTCTGACTCAATGTGAGCCTATTTCATCTCACTAATGCCTAGGCTATAGCTCTTTATGCTTTCCTCTTCATTTTTGACCACTTGCAATTTTCCTAGATTCATACTCCCGTAACTCAAGTTCTGAACATTAATGGAATTTTGTTTCTCTCTACCTCGAGTTGTGCCCAAGAACCAATACAGATCCTGCATGTTCTCGTCTCACCAGTTTTACCTGTTTCATGCCATGATGATGGACACCACTCTGAGAAAGCAATTGTTCTTGGTCACATGTAGATAATGCCCTTCGACACTGTCTCCGACGATGTTTGTTTTCATGCATGAGACCATGAGTGTCTGACACTGCTTTGAAGCTAGGCTTTGTCATGACTGCTCCCTCCTAAATGGGTAGCAGATTCTCTCTTCTTTGTCTTTGTCTCTCTGGAAGCTCCCTTGAAGCTTGTTCACCTTGTTGGCATACTGAAAGACAAACAGTGAAGGATTAATCCACGGGTATGTTCTTATGCATAGAATTATTACATATAGTTTCTTCAATAATTTTCCATAAGAATTTTCATTACATGCTATATGCTATAAAGCTATGTTATGTTGACAATTAAGGTGGGTCTGATTACAGCTGTAGTATTTTCAATCCCCTCACATGAATGTTAAACATGAATAAAAAGGGACAAAGAAGAATTGATCCATTTGAACAGTCGTGTTTGTGAAAAATGTCAAAAATCCCTCAAACTGCCTAAATAATAAATAGCCCTGTCTTGATAATAAGGCCAACAAAAACTCTCCTTAAGGACAACTTGAGTCTTCTCGAGGACTTTAGACATGTTCTTGGGAGGGACCCATCCCTGGTGAAGGATATCATGTTTAGTAAAGTGGAGAGGAACTGAAGAAGAGAACTTCCAAAGAGATGCATTGGCACAGGGGCTACAAACAGGGACTGAACTGTAAGCACAAGTGTGAAGGTGACGTACACTTGGGTGATGTTTCATTCTCTTGTCCATAAGGTTGCTGAGAGACAACATCTGCCAACATTAAAATTATGCACCGATATAGTTGTCTCTAAGGTTTCTAAATTATAAAAAGATTTAACATATGCATGTTTGTATATTTAATGTGCTCTTTTGAGAAAAAAAAGGAAAAGATCTGCATTTTAATTTTTTTCTTTTTCTTTCTTACTGTCATCAGCTCAGCACTGACTCAGAGAGACTATATAAAACAGGAGGGAACGGTCCCTGTGGGTGCTGGGACTTTAATTTTTTCCCAGAGAGAAAAGCCTCCTCTTTCCCCAGAGAGCAGCGGGTTTTTTAAAATAACCGACCAACTCGAACTACACCACCAGGGACACCTGGCTGCTAAACACTAAATGTTTATTATCTAAATCATAAATTTCCATACAACTAAAAGTAGGTTAAGTTACACTTTTATTTTTTTGTGGGGGAGGCATCACTGCCCTCTGGTGGTCGTGGGCGCTACCCAGCCTTGCTCCCGGAGAGCGGCTGCTGGATTTGAACCACCAAGCCAATGGGTCGCAGTCCCGCAATCCACCACTATGCCACCGGGACTCAGCCCTGCATTACACTTTTCAATTAACCATTTTAACTGGTATGACAGAATTGGCAGCATTTCTCTAAACCTATCTTTTGAAAAAAAATTTTTGAAGAAAAAACAGGTCATGTGTCCCCAAATTCTAGCCATTAGGTGCAATTTTGTAACTAAATTCTAGTCCATTTAATATGAAAGGAAGTATCAGTCCCCACTTTCAGGCTTAGTCTTTAAAGGCCTCCGCCATCTGCCTCCTAATTCAGTCTCCTGCTTGGTTCAATACAGAGGAGCAGGGATAACTAGGAAGTCATTAATTATCACATTGAATAAAACTGGCTTTAGGCCAGGAACTCTGGTGGACTTACACAAATCACAAAATGTGAATTTGTTTGACTTATCATCCGCTGTCACATCAGCATTTTTTCATTGCCATAAATAACATAGCCTAAAAAGAAAAATTCCATGGTAACTAATATCTGAAAAGAAAAAAAAATCCTTGATAAGAAACTCAATTTTTTAATCAAAATTATTTTCACGGAAAAGTATAGCAATCTAAAAGTATTTGTTGCCAAATAATTTTTCTTTTTAGGCTATGTTAGTCTCTCATTTTGAAATGCATTACGTACCTCAAAAACAAAATTGTTGAAATGGATCTAAGGAGGATGTTGGCAAAAAGAGAAGCTGGGAAAGGAAACTGGCCATGTTAATCTAGGTGATAGTGTCCACTGTATCGGGTGTGCTATGGTGCTTTCCATTGTAACTAAGGGGAGAGCACCTGCTTCTTATACATCAATGTGAACTAAGAGAATATCCATGAAACTATATTCCTGACATATATTCGTTCTTAGAATTTCCAGACTTAAAACTGGAATTAGATTTAGTAGATTTCAAACAAAACAACAGTTTGAAAGATATATTTTTCACTTATCACATTTTGACATAACATTGGTACAAAAAAGGCATCACTGCAAATGGATGAAGGAAGTAGGGATGTGTTAGCATATTCAAATAAAAATAATGATTATCTTTTTCTAACTTATTTTCTTTAAATTCAGACAAACAACAGTCAAAGATGGGTTTGTATGTGTTTTCTCTCTATGGTATTTTCTACACAGAAACTGTCTAATGATAATGTATCTGTTGTTCCACGCCGCCTTATACATCACTCAATGTGCATTTTGGAGAATGAGATGAATATTTCTGTTTGGCTTTACCAACACATTAGAGAGTAGGAATGACACCTGCTATAAATTACCAAAGAAATTTAGAACAAAAAAAAGCTGTGAATTAAAAAAAATAAGAATTCCCTAAATTAATTCTGCCTGTGGCATCCAGCACATAATCTATCCCTGATGTTTCTATAAATATTGATACAGAACAATAGACTGAAAGAGGAAATTGATTATTATACACTGTGATATTCTGCACTACATCCTGTGCTATCAGCAGAGCTCAGGCCAATCTTTAAGGTACCGAAATGGTTATTAGAAATAAAACCTGAGAAAACAAATGAACTATAACAAAAGTAGAAATGAAGTCATTAGTTCATTGAATTCAATTTTTTAATCCAAACTTATAGCAAGCTAAACATATTTGGAAAAAACATTTATAAAATGTTAATTGGGGGCTCTGAGAGCTCTTATAATCCATAGATCAATTGAATCAGGCATGTTTGTACATGTGTTGCCCTTTTTCTTTTCTAGACATTTGCTTTCTATTGATCCCGTGGTATCAGCTCTTTCCCCCATTTCCCTCCCCACCAAACCTCCTGATAGATTGTATCACTGTCTTCCATTCCATGTCTTCTGTTGTTCTTGCCCCTGTAGAGAGGTATATGTTTATATGTTGATCATTGTGATCAACCCCCATCTCCCTTCCTCTCTTCTTCCTTCTATTCTTCTGGTATCACTATCCCCACTCCTGCTCCTGGATTCTGTGTGTCCTGAGTGACCATCCATTTCTATCCCTGTGTACATGGTCCAGTCTAGTCTGAATCGGGATCAGCACTGGGCTCATAGTAGTGAGGGATGAGGAAGCCTCAAAGAACCAGAGGACTGTAGTGTGTTTCATCAAAACTTTACTCCATACTGGTGACACATGGCTCTGTGGGGAGATTGTTCCACTGTCTACAGATTCCTTTTGGATCTCTATTCCAGCCCCACTCATTCTCAACTATATGTTTTTGTTTGTTATGTGTCTGTTGATGCCTTTTACCCTGTCCCTATGACTCCTGATGATTGTACCAGAGGTGTACTTCTTCCATGTGGACTTGTTGCTTCATTACTGAAGCACCATCTGTCTTCTTCACCACATTTGCTTATGCAGTCATTTTGGGTTCAGCAATTGCGTCTAGAGGGTGAGCATCTCAGATGTTCAACTGGTTAGAACAAAGTGTTCTTGTGTTGACGGGTGGCGGTGGGGGAGTGGTAGGAGCTGTGGCCCCAAGTCCATTCCCTACCTCAGTGTATTGCAATATAAATATATGTATATAGTCCAATGCCACTATTTTTTTGGATCATTTTGCTTACCTATGTACAATGCTATGTTTTTATCTCTATCCATTGTTTTACTTCCTTGGTCCTTCTTGTTTCTTTTTACCTACCTCCTGTCCCACTGTCACTTTTCCCTATTTCCACCTCTGGTTACCTCCTCTTGGCTAGTTTGCTGTTGCTTCAACACCACACCTTCCCTCCTTGGATCCCCATATCCTCCTTGTTATAGACTCCAGCATCCCTCTTATTCCACTGTCAATGGCGTAGCTTGAACACACTCACCTCCCAGTACTCTCTGGGACTTTTGGTCCCACTGCTCTCTCCTTACATCTACCTTCCATGTGAATGCTATACAGGTATATACATGACATAACCCAAACTGTTTTTTAAATGAAAATAATAAATAAATATGAAAAGATAATTTAAAGAGAGAGAGGGAGAGAGAGAGAGAGAGAGAGAGAGAGAGAGAGAGAAGAAATATACAAAAAAAAAAAAAAAAACCTTGGTTTGTTTGCTGGCCTTCAAGACTCTCTCTTGCTTGGCGAGAGTGCCGCCTTGGGACTCCTCAGAGGCTTCATACGTCTACTTTGCTCCAACTGCTGGTCTGGCATGTTCCCTTCTTGGCTTGCTCTGTTTTGGGGGGTCAGACCACACTTCCTCCGCACCAAGTGACCCAAGAACTGTCCTCTGCCACAGTCTGCTCCAGAAAGGAGACAGTGTGACAAGTGCTGATGTCGGTTGCCCTGTCCCCTCTGTGTCCCATTAGCTCCCCATAGGGATGTCATCCTCAGAGGCTGGTGTGCCAGAGTGAGGTAAAATCTGCCTCTGTCTTTCTCATCCCTCCCTCCATGGCTGCTCCATGTGGGTGGTATGCTGAGCTCTCCTCCCTACACAGGGTTCAGTTCAGCACTCCATCATGCCCACTTCCAGGGAAGAGGTCAGTTTGACTCTAGTTGACCTTAGTTTGCCATTCTGTATTTGAAATAGCTTATAGCATTTTAGTAACACACAAGCTCCTGCAGTACGACAGACTGACAAATTAGTGGTCAGATTCTATATCCTTTAAAATGACTAAGGTATTCATTGTTGATTGACTGTGTCTCCTCAAAAAGATGTGTAAGTTTTTAGCCCTTTTGCCTCTGAATATGTCTGTGTTTGAAAATGGGGCATTTGTCATTCTGGAGTACATTGAATCTTAAGCATTTATACTTTTGGATGGTATTAATAGAAAAAGAAATAATCCATGGATATGTGCGGAAGACAGTCACTGTGCAAAATTGCAAGCAGCAAGAATATTCTGAAGGCAACCAGCACCAGCAGCACAGGAGAACTTATGAAGAAGGTTAACAATAATAATTGCCATGAATTTAATCCCCCAGATGGTGGACAAATAAATTGCTGTTCTTTAGAGCCATTGCTATTTGTTAGTGATAAGAAACTAAGGAAATCTAGGACAGATGATCCCTTCAGAACCAGTGGGGAGGGTGGTGATACCAGAAGGATACAGGGAAGGTGGAATAGAAAGGGGAAACCAATTGTAGAGATCTACATATAGCCTCATTCCTGGGTACAGATAACAGGGAAGTGGGTGAGGGGACAGATGGGACATCCTTTGATATGACAAAATAATGATAATTTGTAAATCACTAAGGGTTAATGAGGAATTGGAAATGGGGAAGGAGGGGAAATATGGGGAGCTGATACCAAGGGCCTAAGTAGAAGCAGGATGTTTCAAGAATAATGATGACTACAAATGTATAAATGTGGTCGGCATGCAATAGATGTATGTATTGATCATAATGAGTTGTATGAGCCCCCAATTGAATGATCTTTTAAAACAAAAACTAAGACATACATTTGCACATAATATTTCTTTCTAGTTTTGAATAGGTAAGAGGTTATGATGCAATACAAAAAATAAATTTAGTTAAGTTTGAAGAGCACAGACTACCCAAAACTTCTGTATAAATCCAATGCAACAGAAAGAAGACTTAATCCCTCTTGGTTCTTTATAGCAGTTAGAATTTATGAGGAATTATGTAATAAAATGAAATAATTATCCTAATCATTAAGTCAAACATCTTCATCTAAAATACTCTCAAATAATTTGCCAATATTTTAAATTCTGCTGTTGACATTTCTCAAAATCAGATCACATTTATAACTAATCCATCATAAATTAATAATTCATCTTTAACCTTTCACGGATGATTTTCTACAACCTCTTGTCTTATAAATTTAGTTGTCCCTAAAGAGTACAGTCTGGTTCTCTTGAAGGCATTTTCAGTGGTGATTGCTCCTGACCCATTAGTTCTGAGTATTGTTGACAGAGCTGTACCAAAAATCTCACACTGACCCTCCCCCAACCTCCATAATACACCTGCTCATTCTTCTTGGACAGCAATGTCTAGAATAGGAAAACATCATTTGGAAACGTTGCCCCGTCCACTCATCAGCCCTGATCTTGTGACCCCAGACTCCTCTTTGTTCTTACAATTCAAGGAGCAATTGAAATAAACCTCATATGAGTCTATTAGAGATTACAAAACTGATATTATGAAATGATGTTAATGAAAGGGCACTGCATTTTTCAGTAAAAAGTTAGAGAGATGGGAACATTTCCTTTAGAAATGAATGGGTCTTTGGGAATGGGATGTTATTGGAGTTGGTACAAACCGCTTATTTTTGAGGTTACCCAATAATAAGAAAATTAAGATTACCATATATGTGCCACTTTCATATTTTCTTAGGTTTCTAAGAATGTCTTAGCTCTGTAGACACTGTAGAAAAGTGGTACTGAATTTTGTACCTGTTGACAAAGCTGTCTAACCCTCATTGTTTTCTTTTTTTTTGGGGGGGGGGGCATCACTGCTCTCCAGTGGTGGGAGTAGGAAGCCCAGCCCCACTGCTGGAATTGAACCTCCATCCCAGTGGGCTACAGTCCCATGCACAACTACTACGCCACCAGGGCTCAGCTCTCCTCATTGTTTTCTTAAACAGGGTTCAGGGACATGTGTTGAAGAGAGATAATGGAAAATTTCATGGAATGCAATCTAAAGAGCCTTCCTATATGCCAAAATCCATCCCTATCTCTACATAGTTCTAAATTCTATACCTTGGGCTAAAGGTATTGAAGGTCATGAAAGTCATTCATAATATCCCTTGAATAACTGATATTATTCCACTACAGATGATATAGATATATAGATAGATGATAGATAAATACTCTATATTATCATAGTCTAGCTTGGGGAAAATTGCAATCATTTTCATAGGACAAGTTGTAAAGATATTGTATAAAGAATATTTAATTGGCTAGGTAAGCCTCCACTGAAATAACAAACATTTTATTTAAAAAAGAAAAGAAATGAGTGGACCTAATGATTGAAATATTGAGAAATAGTAGATTCAAATTTTGATAGATTTATTTAAGAAAATCTATGTATGTATGTGTATGTGTGTGTGTATATATATATATTTAGTTTCACAATGTGCTAAGTATTAGTCAGCTAATCTCAATGTTGATTGTTAAACTCAAGAGTTGCTCTACTAAAAGAAAATGATATGTCTGCTTCCATGAAGATCTACAATCTCACAATTCCTAGGGAACAATTCTATTCTCACCTATAGGGTTCATAAAAGTTAGAATTGAGTTACTGGTAGTGGATATAGCTATATATAAATATATGTGTATATATATGATATAGATGAGTATGTAAATGTAGACATCGCTGCAAATATAGCTATAAATAGATATAAAATATAATAAGTACAATAAAAGTATATAGCAACAGGTGTGATATGGCCACATATAATAAAGATACATTATAGAAAGGTTACAAATAAATTACTTTTGCAACACAATGTCATACTTGTGTGTGTTGTTCAATAAAAAGATGTATATCACTCACCCTCAAGAAGATATCACTGAAGTTGTGGGTGCTTTAGTGAAATATGCTAAAAAAAAAAAAGAGATGGTATTTGACTATAAGAAAAAAACAGTGTCTGGGTCTTGGAGGCTTGTCTTCAA